>JABXWE010027376.1:0-48290 GCA_014611495.1 Limonius californicus | reverse complement strand
TGTTGACATTGGATACTCTGAGCAATGCATATTTGATTTATAGTTAATAATTGGGAGAGCGAGCGTTTTTTTTATTTAGTCGCTTATAAGCGACAAAGTGACATTCATCGAAAAAGATGACGTTTGCGTTGTCAAATACGAGCGCAAATGCCTACTTTGGATATCGATTGTAGAAAAAACAAATTATTTGTAATGTACCAATAATATTTTGACAGTTTCTGTATAGTTAGGTACACATATTAGTTTATTGTAATGCATTGGCATTTTTCGTATTTGTACCTACGGTCAAAGTAAATACCTTGAACATTCATAACTTCAAAAATGATTTCTTTTCATATTAGTTTGCTCCAATCGATCCTATTCCACGATTCTACGAAATATACACGTTTACTGTCTAAGAACCTACAATTTTGCTCATGAATTTATCATTATTATGACCTCGTATATATCATATAATCTTATCGTAACAGAAAATTACTGTCGGTTTAACATGTCAAGTATATTTAATAAACGTGGTTTTTTCCTTCTAGTTGACATTTCCATCTGCTAGTTCAACGGTAAGCTGGTGTTTGCACTCTTAGTAGTATGGTATTATGAATATTTGTAACGTAATAAGTCATTAAATTAATCATCATGTTAAAATGTAAACTAATAAGAAGTAAACTGCTTATAGTCCTATTAGCTAAATATAAAAAACCGAATGGAATCAGTTTGTCTTACGGAATTACAGTTGAATATTTTCATGTTTTAAAAAGGCATCTAAACAATCTCACTTCACTTCAATTATAACAACAAGCTGGGGTAGTATGTTGATCTCAAGTAAGTGGTAGGTAAATGTAGACAAACAAGATGAGATGAGCCAAGCTACCGGGTAGTTTTCAGAAGGAGCAGCGAAGTTGCCTCAAACTGCGACTATGAGAGGAAGGCCCGTATGCAGTTGAGATAACTCAAAACCCTAGGCAAGGTAAATGGTTCAGGAACCCTGCAGCTGTAGCTGAGATACGTCAACGCTATGGGCAAAATAAGCAGCTAAGTAAACCTGCAACTGAGATGCCTCGAAGCACAATCAACAGGAGAAGGCCCGTAAGCAGCTGAGATACCTCAACGCGTTGAGCAAGGTAAAGCATAAAGATCCTGTGAAAGTACAGTGCTTCTTGACGGTTAGATCAATAGTCATATCATGACAACTTCCTTCTGAATGTATAGGCCAAAAGGTGGATGTTCGGTAGTGGAAATATGCTGCACATGCTTCTAAATTGTATATGGTCCCATTAACTCTAAAATCAATAATTCTTTGTATCAAAATAATGAAATTTTAACAGACGTGTAATGGATAAGACTGCCGAAATAACTTCTTTAATATAAACATATTTATGTGGAATACCACAAATGGGGAGTATTATCAACAAAAGCAAATAATAATTTAGAAAGTTTTAGGGATTACACTAACCTACCCATGGCCTGAATGCAAAGAGATTCTGGGAAAACCGTCTCCTAAATCTCCATCAATCAAACAACAACAACCTACATTTGCCACAGTAGTATACTGCGCCCTTGACAGTGTTGTAATCGTATGCCTTTAAGTCACTTCAGATCAAACCAATTCCAAGTCAGTTTATTAAGTGCAGCCTATGTACCAAAAATAATGCGTTAACTAGAAATAGTTAACAGTAAAATACCCATGCAAGTATACATTAAAAATTGAAATTATGGGTATAATGTCCAAAACATTAACTGCCTGTGAGAATTGAAACAAAATCGCAAATGCGGACTGCTACGGCATGTACTACGAAAAAAAAAGAGACATTTACCATTTAATACGTGAAATATTTTTATATGCGTAGGATGTGAAAATAATTTATAAAAAACTAATACAACCTGAACTCTTACAAACCAACCTGAGTTAGAGATTAGTAGACAATTTTAACTGGATTTCCTTAAGATAAACAGGCGTCACTTATTTGCCGATGATGCATGCAAGCAGCTGATATTATGGATATCGATGTAAAATATTATACATAAACACAATCGAAACCTAAATTGCCAATCTAAAATAAGGCGTTTTAAATACTTAAACTTGTTGAGTTTTCATATAATTCTCTGGAGTAGGATGTGAAAACAAAGTAGAAAATGTTTCTTAAAGATGGAATTATTCGAGCAAAATGTAAATTAGCTTCTAAGACAACACTAAAATTAGAAAAGCAGTCATCCACTAAAACACAATGATTCTATATAAAATATGTATACCGTAATTGCAAGCTTTTTATCACAGCTACTTTCAAAATATTGAAATATGATTACATGTCAAAACAATATTGCACATTTGTGCTAAAGACTGGTATAATAATCATGTTGATATGAATAATCAAGAAAAATTTCGTATTGTTTATTTCTACACTGCTCAACAAAATTATCGCATCACTCAATATTTATAGATTGCAACTATTTCTTCTGTGTACTAATGGTAGATTATTAATTTCAAACATAAAATAGAATAAAAGTGCTAATTTTATTAAAAATAAAGAACAAACAGCTTCAAGTTTAGAAAAAGAAGAAAACATTATACTAACTCGATTTTTTTTACTTTAAAAAGAAACTATAAACTGCTAATACCGCGTGTTTGCACCTCTGCTATTAATAACAGCTTGCATTCTTCTCGTTAAACTATGAAATAAGTTTCTCACTGACCCCTGCGGGCAATTTTCCCATTCTTCAGTGAACACCCTACCAAGATCTGCAAGTGAAGCAGGAGCGACTTCTCTTTGTCTGATTCGTCTTCCTAGTCATGTCCCATACATGCTCGATAATGTTAAGATCGGGGCTACAAGCTGGCCAGTCCATGACTTGAATTCCGGTATCACGGAGATACTGAAGCGAGACCCGAGCCACGTGAGGCCTGGCATTATCTTGCATTAGTACAAAGTTATCCCCAACAAATGGGGCAAAGGGCATTACATGTGGTTCTAAAATGTCAGCCACATATCTGTTTGCTGTCATTGTACCCCTATCCACCACCACTAACTCCGTACGAGCGTTCAAAGAAATTCCGCCCCATACCATTATTGAACCATTTCCAAAACTCGTAGTTGGCAGAATGTTTCCTGGGGCGTACCGTTTGTTCTCCCACACGACGCCACACATTAATACGTCCATCAGACGATGTTAGGCAAAATCTTGATTCGTCTGTGAAAAGTACGTTGCTCCAGTCGTTAATAGACCAATTAATGTGTTCACGAGCAAACCTTAACCTGGCCACACGGTGTGTTCTGGTTAACCAAGGTCCAGTAGCAGGCTTCCTAGGTCTCAATCCCACATTCTTCAATCGTCTTCTAACGGTTTGATCACTTATTCTTACTTTTCGTACTTCAGAAAGCTGATTTTGAATATGTCTTGCCGTCACAAAACGTTGACGAAGAGCACACATTCGAATAAATCTATCGTCTCTTTCGGTTGTAGCTCTCTTTCGGCCTTGTCCTCGTCGGCGTACATATTCTCCAGTTTCTTTGTATCTTCTGGCTGCTCTAGATACGGAAGATTGATGAATTCCACACACCCCAGCCACATATCTCTGACTACGACCTTCTTGTAGGAGAGTTACAATTCGAAACACTTCTTCATTGCTTAAATGTCTCTGTTGACCACGAGGATCCATTAGTAACACGCATCAAATAAAGCTTACACTCAAATCACCGCAAAGAAGTCGATTACTGTCACCTATGACTACCACAAGAATGGGCTTTGTTACTAATTTATCATATGTTTATCTGCAAACCATCCAAGCCTCCTATTTTTTTATATTTCAGACAATGGAAATTCATGTTTAGACATTAATCTCATATCCAAAATAATTATATCAATTTCATAAAGAAAATTATATTGTTCACATCAAAGGAATACCATATACGCAAAATTGCCGTATAAAAATGTTTATAGTTTTTGAGAAACACGATAAAGTTACCCTGTTTGAGAGCCGCTGAAATTATTCAAATTGAACACTCAGCTTTTTGAATTATGAGATGTGACCAGTTGAATCAAAGGATTTTAAATCGAGACTAAGAAGGTGTTAAAGTTTAAAAAGCACCTGCAATAAGAAACGCTCTGCCCTTTATGAATTAATGAATAAGCTCATTTGAATTAAAAAGACGAAGAGATGAACAACGAACAAAACATTTTATTTGTGTTTGTGAAAAACTAAATCATAAAATAAATTAGAATTAAAGCCAAGTCGCTAAAGGAGATGCTCAGAATGCTGACCAGTGTTGGCAATACAAGCTTCTGCACGGCGTATCCAAGATCTCTGAACGCTTTCCAAAACTCCTGCACTTTGACGAATTTGCAATACGGCGTTATTAACTGGTCGATGGAGTTCTTCAACTGTGTCGACTGGAGTACTGTAAACAAGCTGCTTCATGTGACCCTATGCAAAAAAATTAAGCAAGGTTTAAGTCAGGCGATCTTGGGGGCCACCCGATCGGTCCATTACGGCCTCTCCAACGATTTGGGAACATATTATTCATCCAAGCAGTCACTTGTGCAGCGTAATGAGGTGGAGCGCATCATATCATGAAGATAAAACATGTTCTGTCGCGTATGTACCGGAACATCCTCTAACAACTCTGGTAGAACATTTTCCAAAAAAATCGAGGTAGCCATTACCATTTAAACATCTGGACAAAACGTAGGGACCAATAAGATTATCTCCAACGATTCCTATCCAGACATTGATGGAAAATGATTGCTGGGAGTAACATTCTCAAATTGCATTACTCCAAATGTGTGTGTTATGTGTGTTTTCAACGCCATTTTGCCAGAAACCAGCCTCAACAGTAGCTAAGGTATTGGCCACAGAATTTGAAGTTTTACCTTGATTACGTTGAAGCCGTTCGCAAAAATAAACACGACGATGTAGATCTCCTGGTTTCAGAGCCTGGACTTTTTGAATATAAAATGGATGTAATCCTTGTTCTTTTAGAGGGATACTCCAACCTGATTAGCAAGACGTCGTGTACTTATATGCGGCTGGTTTTTCACTTCATGCAAAATCTCCTCTTCGGCATTGAGGATTCGATTTTTACGTTGCCGGTGTTGCGTTTGTTTATTGCAAAGGATCCAAAATCTCTGAGGTGTTGAACCATACTCGCAAACGTTCGCGTGTTAGCAGTCACCCTCGAGGGAAACGTACAAGGTACAAATCTCGAGCAAGTATAGCATTTCCACGGTCCATAAATTAATACCATATCAGTCCACTCTGCGTTGGTAAAATCCATTTAGGGTATTTTTCAAAACGAAGACGTCAATATGACGTTAATAAAAAACAGCCTTCTTTGGCTTTTAATTACTTTTTTTCAGAAATATCTGTGGCTATTATTGCTTATTCAGATGTTTGAATATAATTTTCAGTTTGGGTATACTTTACTTTACTTTACTCATCCTGTATACTAAACTGACATTAAATAAAATTAAATAATACTTTAAGACGCTGGAGATTTAAAAAAACAATCTATTATTTAATTAGATTTCGATGGCCATCGCGAAGAAAAAAATACAAAGATATTCTAAAATTCGGCCTTTAACCATTATATAACGTTTGGGTTTTGTGAATTTATACCGTTTTATAACATTAAGTGAGAAAGACCTCGAATATTTCAGTCAGAGTTTACTTACTAAATTACCTATTTACAGTAATTATAGCTTATTTTTTGAGGTTGTATACTGCAAAGAATAATCGCAAGAATGTTCTGGTAATAATTCTTCATTTTATCGAAGTCAGCTAGAAATACTCCGACATTCTAAAAGTAGGTTAAGATGAGATTTAAGAGTACTTCTAAAATTGAACAAAGAACGAGTGTTCCACTACCAATCTTTCTTTAAAAACCCTACATAGTCCGAACTGAACGGTTCTGTGAAATCATGAATAGCATTTAAATTTTCCCTGCCAAAAGCTCCACGGGGGTACAAAGTACAAAGGAAAATCGATCAACCCGTTGCGTCCCTCGCTTGCAGAATATATTGTTTTAAATCAAGATACGTAAAGCGCTCCCATTCTTAGATTATAAACGGAGTAAAGTAATGCTATAACGAAATATGTAAGTTTAGTAGTAGTAGTAGTTCATAATTGCACGTGAAATTAGAAAACGTAAAATGGAGTTCTTATCTCAGCAAACGCCTGGTTGGATTTTAATGACTTTGACTCAATTTATTCGTCTCTAGATACTTTTAAATTTACGCTCTCCATAAATTCTCAAACGTCTTCGCATTTGCTCCTCTTTTATAAATTAATGTAGAAAAAGCACCCTTTCAAATGGTAACTGAATTCAGTTCGAAGTTTGAAAACTGTGAAATTGATTATGTATACGTATCTGTTTCACACTAATTCTTCCTACGTCTAAACCGCAATCTTTCGTTAGATTCAGGTAGTACATTAACACTTCCCATATATTTCGATTACACTACATAGGTATTTCAATATAAATCATTCAAATTACTAAAAAATCACATCAAATTGATAACAGTTTGTAAATATTTCAAGAACTGTTTTGGTTCTGTATTAAATGCGTGCTTTCAATATAACTACCCCAAAATTACCCTGTTCTTCACTTGGATAACTTTAATGAATTCGTTTCACATCTGATTAGAACAATTTGCCTTAAATGCGTCATCAAATTTACATAAAACAATTTTAAGAACATCCTAGAAGTTACTTAAATAAACTGCTTCAGATAAATAACTATTTAAATCTTTCCCAATTTCTTTCAAATTCCTACTAAATTGCAAACAAATCCCCGTTTGTGATGAGGTTGACCAGCTTTGAACTATGACATATAATACCCTTTTCCACGTAAACAGCCATTTTTAAATGGTTAATAATGTGGGTATTGTCCTCTCAGCCACTACTTATCTATTTATATTTAGCTGTAGTTAGTGCTTAATGCTGATATTTAGCGAGAGATATTTACACTAAATTTCTATTAAGCGGTAAAAGCTAGACACATTCTCACTTGATTATACAATACTTTCTTGCCCCGAGTAAAGAAATATAATTTCAAAATTTTTGATATTAAACATGTGAGGCTCTTTTATGAAAGAGGCGCTTTAGCCTATAAATGACAACATAATTGCGTTTTTGAAAATCCGGCTCTTTAGCAAGGTGAACTAAGTTATTTAGATGGTAAAATTTAATGAATTCCATCTTCAACTTGTTTAGCGTCTTTGTAATATGGTTATTACTACTGAAAATTGCATTAAAAATTTCCATAAATTTAGGAAAACTTACACAACACCTCTTCCAGGTAAAATATTAGCCAAATATATTGACCCTCGTCGACTACGGATGATTGGTTATTCCGATAAGCGCTTGTTTTGTTTGTGCATTGAAAAGTACAGTAGATGAAAAGTTGGATTTATTGATTATAGTTTCATTATCGGCTAATAGTAACTACCGCAAGCTCATATTGCAAAAGTTAAATAAGAACATTTTCGGGAAGCCCTCAATTCACTGTTTTTACTGTTACAGTATGGGAAAGAATTCTATCTGTGAAAAATTTGAGATTTTAGTGGAAATATTCACGTGTGGGCACCTTGTAACGTATCACATTCAAAGCGAAGGTTTGTAATATGGACATACAACATATAATAATAATACCATATAATTATGCTTTATGGTATGGGTTTATTTTTTAAACATACAGAGTTGGGCAAAGGTACGGCACAATGCAAATGTCTCTACTACGGTAAACGCAATTTCTTCAAAATTTTCTACATTTTGATTCGAATATATAATGGATCCAGTGAAGGTATTGGAGGTTTAAAGGTTTTTTATTTTAAATAAAACATCTTGTATATTTTTTATATATAGATAGAAAAGTTTTATAAAATTGGGAAAATTTGCTAGGTTTGTTGTGTTTTTGTTTGATTAATAGATCAGAAATATTTAGAATTTCTAGAAAAGTGATCTGATAAAATGTTAAAATGTTGATGAAAATAGAGAATTTACACAGAATACACTTTTTCTCGGGAGAAGGTTTCCTTGGAAGATACTGCACCGCCGTTAGTGGAAAAGTAATCTGAAAATACAGTTGCTCATAATTGAGTTCAGATTTCTTCACTAAAGCCTTAATTGCTATAGAAAGATTCCCCTTGTTGATTTGAACTATTACATATTATATTTTAATTAATTGTTAAATTTTATAAAAACCTCTAAGAAGGATTCTAAAGTTTTACATAGAATTCCAAGTCAAATCATCCTTTCTAATTTGCTATAATTACTTGCGCATAAAAACCAACCCTAACTTTTTTGTCAAATTTATGGGTATGCCAAGTGACACATCGTTTGAAAGGTCATTTCAAGAGGAATACAACGCATGTTTTATTTTATGAAGTTACTTGTTAAGAAAACGTCCAGTGTAAGTTCAACGCTGTTGTGTAAAAGAAGTTCAGAAGGTGCACGCATGTCTTTCTTGACAAAAAGCCAATAGATAATTAAACAAGTCTCTGCAACACAACCGGTCATGATCTTAGGCAGAGAATAATAGAAGAATGTCGACAGTTGACACCGCAAATGTTCGTTCTCTTTTTCAAAGTCGTCGGTATTATTGTATGAAAGTTAACTGCGGTCAGTATGAGCAATTACTTTAACGGTATTGCTATTTTCAGCAGCTTAATCGAAATAAACATAATGCATTTATTTCATAAAATTCCATGTAAATAAAAAAATTACGTAGTACTATGCATTCCCTACGTAATTACCTTTCCAACAGTGTGTCACATATAGTATGGTGCTATTTGAAATTTTAGAAGGGGCAACTGTGGCGGACGGTTGCTGACACACGTCCGGATTTTATGTTTACAGATGTCCACCTTTTTATTTTTGCTGACATATTTTGGCCCCTTTTAAGGAAAAAATATTTTTGAAAGATACTGAGGATGGTTATTTTTCGTTGGAAAAACCCTGTATAACAACGTGTTAATAAGGTAATATATTTAAAATGTGTACATTTATTAAAACAGCTTAATATTGCTGAGTCCGGATAAAATATTCAGCTTAAAATGCACAACCACGCGTTTAGCGTTCCAGAGAATGGATTTTTTAGAGTTTCAAAGTGCCGAACGTCAAAAACTGACGCATAGCAGCTTAAGATTTAAAAGTTTAAACGCGAAGAGTCTGAAAGTAACCAAATCTCAAGAAAAGTTGTAGAACTTGTAAGAAAAACAGTTCCAACGGATATAAGGTTACTTGTGAAGATTTTCAAATAATATCGTAGGGTACGCTACGATATCACTCATATAATATTTATACTGGCATATATTTTTGTACGGATTTTTCTGTGTTAATAGTGGAAATTTTTTCTGCCATTGAAAAAGCACTGATAGGTTTAGCGATAAGTACGGGTTTACCGGAGGTATATTAAATAACTGCACACGGTTAGTAAGACAACATTTTCAACCATTTATAGAGACAAATAAAGTAAAATACATAACTTCAACATATTTCCCTGAGTTACAACGTCTACGAACGCGTTAAAATCGGCATTAGCTGTTTTAACTAATAACACAGTTGAGATGCAATTAGTATGCAGATTTACATTACATTACCGTAGTCGATCATACAGAACGAGGAAACTCCCGCAAAGTTATTTTTAGGACGCGAATTAAGAAACCGTCTGGATGCCCGATAGGGCAGGGAGAAAAAAGAAAAAGAAAGCGATCGGGTAATGGCGCGTGATTACCGGATCGCCAACAAGAAACTTTGGACGTCAGCTATAATCATTAAAAAGTTAGGTAGGTTGGCTTACGTGTGTAAAATTGAAGACAACGATAAACTCCGGAAAGGAATCCTAAACTAGATTATCAGGAGAGAAACTAACCAAATAGGTAGGAGTGTTTATAAGAAACTGAATCTGACTCGATAATTAACAACGTAGAAAGTCACAGTATTCGCCGTCTAATATGGAGGTCAGATAAGATCTCGGTAAAAATATAGGTAATAAAGAACACCACTGAACTCCTATAAAGGGAACCTGTACGTAAAACTAGTAGAAATGGAAACCTGCCAACTTATTATGGTGGCAACATACTTGCTACTTAGAACTAAAAAGTAATTTCTTTAAATTTAAATAGTCTAAAAAGTGATTAAGTAGGAACTAATCAGCTAATGCTTATATGTCAAAAAAATGTACACATATTTTCTTATGTTCTGCAAAACAATATAGTTTCAGACCAAGCATTCTACCGGGAATACCTGAAAACAACTGTTATTTTAAACACGGTACCCTGTATATTTTAAAACATTTTTCTGTAAGGAAATAATGAGTTTTAACAATACTTGCTAAAATAAAAATAACTATTTTGTAGTTTATTATATACCAAACCTTTCATTTATCACGTGTCCCAAAACTACATATTACTGTTTATTTACAAAAACTGAAAGTTTGCTTGTGTGACACAAGAAGAAGTTATAGGCGTATAGACCAGAATTGTTACAAACTAATTGAGCAAAATTGCAAATTAACTAAAATTTTCCATATATTCCCATAAAAAAATCGTACCGTAAGACAACCATGAGATGTGACAGTTAAACACTTTAGCATTTACTACACCCTAAAACGGTAATGTTGCAAAATCTTTGAAAAAATATGAAACCCCCTACAGAGAATTGCATTTAAAAACAGCAGGTAATGCCATTTACTACAACTTCCGGAAACGCCAGATGGAATTGGATACGTAAAATATATAGATAGATATTTGCATGAAAATTGTAGTATATAGAGAAGAAAAAAACAATACCAAGTAGACTGTCATTATTCGTTTTTATCAATGCGTTCTGTTTTTGAAAAATTAAATAATACTTTGTCCTTTTAAATAGAGCTTCGTTTATATTATTAATGTTGCAGTCGATTGGCGTGCTTAATTTGTCAATTTCGGCGATTTGATTTTTTTTATAAACTTCGTTAACATCACTCAGCATTTGACATTTTCATATAGTTTCATATATATTTTTTAATTTGCCAAACATTTTTTTTTAATTTAATCTGTTTACACCTGGTACATGACATCTTCGATTTGTTTATACATATATTGCAGGTGAAGTCGTCCTTTTGCGTTTGTGCTTTTAATAATAACCCCTTCTATTATTGTTTTGAGTATACCATCATGTCTTAGTATGTTTCCAATTCGTTGGTCGTTAGACTCCTTTATACTGCTACATTTGCAATGAATGTTTTTATTATTTATCTGCTATAAAATAACAAAGTAGTGTAAGATGCAGGATGTAGAAATTCTCATAAAACACCAAACCATGAATAATAATTATCTAAGCATTATAAAATAACTATCCAAAGATAGCGAAGCGTATGTGAAAGCGGGAGATAAACTGTCGAAGGGTCTTAGACAAGGATGCAGTTTGTCTCCACTATTGTTTAACTTGTATCTGGAAGCTGTGTTAAAGGATTGGAAAAGAAGGATGGGAGGAATGGGCATAAATGTCGGAGAAGACTGTTTATTTACTATTAGTTTCGCGGATGATCAGGTAGTTATTGCCCAGGACTCATATGACCTAGAATGTATACTGCGACGACTAAATCAAAGTCACAATGAATGGGGAATGTCCATCAATTTTGACAAAACCGAATATTTGGTAATCAACTCGGATGCTACTAAATTCTTATTGACGACAACTACACTATTAAACAGGTGGATGAATTTAAATATTTAGGTACAAGAACAACGAAAGATAGACAGACCACAAATGAAATTAAACACAGAATTGAGGAAAGTAAAAAAATTTTAAGAGCCTTAAATAAGGTATGGTGGTACAAACACATTTTTAAAAATACTAAAACGCGAATCGGTAAGGTCTTTGTTGAATCCGTTCCGTCCGAATCATATGGTTGTGAAGTTTTGGCGTTAAATGCTGAAACAAGAAGAAAAATTAACTCTGCGGAAATGGACTATTTAAGACGTAGCGCTGGGGTATTGAGACTAGAAGGAATAACAAATAAGGAAATTAGAAGACGCATGCAGGCACAAGAGGATGATATAATTACAAGAATTGAAATCAAAAGTCTGAAATGGTTCGGTCATGTACTACGTATAGATGATGGAAGGTGGTCAAAGAAACTATATCAGTGGGCACGCCCTGGTAGAAGAAAAAGAGGTCGTCCAAGAAGATCATGGAACGAGAACATGACAAATAATATGAGGGATCGTGATTTGGAGGAGGACAATGCACATGATAGAAACAGATGGCGGTTAGGTGTAGCAATGTAGCCTTGAGCAGTAGAATCCTGAATATATATATCTAAACATTCACTAATAGGCATTTAAAATAGGTCATACGAGGTGTGATCAAAAAATACGGTGAATGAATTTTATTACGAACGAAATAATAATGTTACATCAAATTAAAATTAGTCTCCTTCAAAGTACTCTCCTTGGCTAGCGATGCACTTATCCCAACGGTGATTCCATGTTTGGAAGCATTTCTGGAAGGCTTCCTTCGGAACGGCCTTCAGCTGCTCCGTCGTTGCCCTCTCAATGTCGGGAATGGTGTCAAAACCTTTTCCTTTTAGCACGGTTTTTATTTTTGGCAAGAGCCAGTAGTCGCATGGTGCTAAATCCGGAGAATAAGGCGGATGTGGACAGATAGGAACCTTTTTTTCGACCAAAAACTCACGGATCAGAAGGAACAAATTTCGCTCTCACTCGTCTCATTTGCAAATCATCGGTTAAAATGCTTTGCACGGATCCGTATGAGATATTCAGTTCTTCGGTAAGCTCTCGAATAGTCAATCGCCTGTTTGAACGAACCATTTTTGCCCCTTTTTGCACGTTTTCGTCTGTTTTCGTCTTCAACCGACTCATTTCCGATTTTAAATCGCTCATACCACTTATAAATAGTCTTCAGAGTCACCACATTATCACTATACACTGATTTTAACATTTCATGAGCTTCTTTGGCACTTTTTTGCAACTTAAAACAAAACTTAATGTTCACGCGTTGTTCAAAATCCATGATGCGCGACAGAACACGGCCTCACTCTTTTGGCTCTGGAAGCCGCTTGACAAATCACAAATTCAAACTTGACACTGACTATCTCAAAGGATCAGGCTATCGGACTTATTACTTCAAATGGATGTAGCGTCAGCAGGTGGTGCTATAAAAATTCATTCACCCTATTTTTTGATCATACCTCGTATATGCTTACAACACCTGCCTAAGAGGTATATTATCAAACCGCAAGGGAGACACTCAAGTTCCTGCGCACCCAATATTGTGAATTTGGACGGAGATACCTGGAGCTACCTACACCTACACAGTGTATAAGGTGGAAGATCAAACGCCAATACGTGTTCTGTATGAATACCTAGCTTTAGGGGATAAAATGCATGCAACAGTTTGAGGTGCAATTTTAGATCCGAGGGACGCGGGATAGAACCTGGCTGACGTCGACGAGATTTTTCTAGCTGGGAAAAATCTGAAAATGCGCCTTCTGTCGGATAAAAAGTAAAGCCGTATGTCCCGTGCCACTGCAATGTATGACACGTTAAAAATCACTACTGGTGTTGAAATTACCCCAGATAGGCAAAATTCTTAGTCAGGGTGTACAATGGGCCAAATGTGGCCTAAGTGCATAGAGATGCTTGGAAAACCGCGTCCTAGATCTCGCTCTTTCAAATCATCATCGTCATTATCAAGTTCAAAATGTCGTACAAACTTGAAATTCACAAAAGTATCTATCGCTTTGTGGGACGGTTGCCCAAACGTGAAATTTTTAACTTGTTCAGAGATCAAAATGTTAGCCAGGCAACGATTTATGGGACAATAAGAGAATGTGAAGAGGGTATACCTTGCACTAATTTACCGAAAACTGGAAGACCTCATGTTTTTGCAGTAAACAGGATTAATAGACTAGTATAATCCGCTCAAGACAGAATTGGAATCTCTAATCGAAAGCTGGGTCTCCGTTTAGGGGTCTCATACAAGACGGTCCAGAGAATATTGTCCAGAAATGGTGTACATTATCAAAAAAGAAGGAAGTGTCCCAAATACACCAAAGCACAGCTCAAAAGAATACCTAACTGTTGCAGAGCTTTGAGACGAAGGCATTTTGTGAGGAACCGTGTGACTATAACGGATGATGAGAAATATTCACATTCTGAAATGAAAGGTAACGATGGATTTTACACTTGTGATATTGAAAACTTCCCAAATGAAGTAAAATTCGAAGCAAAAGCAAAATTTGGTGAGAAAGTTTTCGTTTGGTGCGCGATTTCTGAGGCTGGGATTTAAAACCCTATATTCGAGTTCGGGGAGAAGCTGTGGATGCTGGGCTTTATACCCAAAGATGTTTACCGAAAAATGCTTAATTTTATTAATATCCATCATCAGACCGTCTATATAATATTTTGGCTTGATTTCCCTGCGTGCCAGGAGGACTCGGGAATGGTTGGAGCAGAATAACATCAATTATGTACCGAGAGAAAATAACCCTCAAATGGCCCTCAAGCTCGGCCAATAGAAGAATTTTGGTCATTATTGTTTCGAAAGGTTTATGACAACGGCTGGGAGCTCCAAAATGAACAACAATTGCGGGCCCGAATTTTTAGAAAAATTCTGGAAGTGGACACACAGGCGGCCATAAAGAAAGTTGAAGATTTGGTGTTGACTGATCACCGAGTGACAGTTTCAGTTATTGCAAGAGAAGCAGGTATATCAGAAACATCTGATTTTGAAATAATTCATGATGATTTGGGAATGAGCAAGTTGACAGCCCGGTGAATTCCCAGGTTGCTCACTCCTGAGCAAAAATAGTATAGGCGACAAATTTGCCAGGATAATTTGGCGGTTTTAACCCAAGATGAGGACTTCTTCTTTAAAATTGTAACGGGAGATGAGGCCTGGGTACACCACTACGACCCACCGACGAAACAAGAGTCCGTGCAATTTCTTCATAAGGGCTCTCCACCGCCCAAGAAGGCGAAGACACAATTCTCAGCGGATAAGTGATGGCCGCAGTTTTTTGGGATGCTGAAGGGATTTTATGGTTTGAGTATATGCCAGAAAGGTCTACAATAACAGGGATTGTCTACAAAGAAACAATAATAAATTTGGAAGCAGCTATACGCGAGAAAAGACCTCACAATTTTGCCCAGAAAACTGTGCTTTTGCACAACTGCAGGGTGCATAAAGGACGAATTGTTAAAGAAGCAATTGATGAATGCGGCTTTGAAGAATTGTAACATGTACCGTACAGTCCCGACCTCGTCCCCTGTGACTATTATCTCCTTCCAAAACTAAAGAAACACTCGAGGGGGCGTCGCTTTTTGTCGAATGAGGACTTCCAAAACGCCGTGGAGTCGAATTTTGCAGAGTTATCAAAATAATTTTTATCGCAGGCATAGCGTTATTAGAAAAACGTTGGAATAAGTAGCTAAGTGTTAATGGTTCTTATGCTGAAAAATAAAATTTTGTTTGTTCTTTAATTTCTTTCCTTCATACTTAGGTAGATAACATAAAAAACTCCCTTCGTATTTTAGCCTAATTTTTATGTAACAGCTCCTCTCTGTAGCGAGTCTTAGTTCGTGCAGGTTTGATGATAGCCATAAACATAAATTATTAGACAGGCCTCTTAACATGTTAACTACTACGCTTAGAAAAACAGTGTTAATACATAATAAGGATGTGCATAGAATTTCTCAAAAACAGTAGGTGTTGGAATGAAGAGCACGGCAAGGCCTTTTACCCTCACAATATAATTTGCATTAAGATATCGTAACTAACAGTTTTAGTGTAAGTAGCCGGCTAGTATTTAGTATGACCACTCCATATGTATTCTTTTTGTTAGAATTTTATCTCTTCTCTTCCACCTCCATAAAAGGCATTGCCATACTAAAATATGAGGCAATTGTTTGTTTTGAAATGTCGCAGTCCGAAACCTTTTCATTTCACAGCAATTATTGTGGATGCGCATTAACTCAACAGTCACATGCTTTTATAGTTGATGACGCAGCTAATTGGCATGGTTAGCTGTCCATCGACATTACCGATTTTCAGTGTTGCGCCACGAGGCTCATTTATAAACCCCAAACTAAAACAGGAACGTCATGTCCCAATGACGACCGACGTTGTCGCACATTTACATCAGTTAGAACTGATAATTGCCACACGGTCGGGAGGGAATATCAATACTATATATACTTATCTATAAGGAAGCGTGACGAAATACAAGTTCTCTCGTTAAATGTATACTAATTTACCTCTATAAAGTAAAACAATGATCAAAAAGAAGAACACAACAAGGGTTTTATTGAATTTTAGTAATTACCGCGACATTATTAATATTTCGAAATAATATTTACACTCCTTCTGTTTCAGTTGCTATACAAGGTTCCTTTAAATTAAAGTTAAGAATTTGTGATATATAGTAGCAAGTAATTTTGACTGAAATACGCTCGATGAGCTGCTAAAAAAGAAAAATGAGGCCCCCAGTAGCATTCGACTGAAGAAAAATTACATCTGAAGCAACGTCTTAGGCGCATTTGCATTTAAAAATGAGTAGTCGTTCACAAAATGAGGCAATTATAATTCCCCCTTTGCGCAGCGATGAAACTAGCTAAATGAAAGACAAAAACATTTCGATCGTCATTTTTTAAATTTCTAGAACGCCAGAAAGAGTAGCAGAGATTTTAGAATGTCATATTTCAACATGATTATAATTACATTTCAGACCTGCAGATTATAACCGCAATATAGAAAATTAGTAGAAATGCGCATAATTTTTAAAACATTAATGCCGATTAATATGATTTACTGACTTAGCGCCACTGTTAGTTTCGTAACTCTTTTAATATAATAAATTCACTTTGTCACTTTGACAAACGAGAAGGTTTGCCACCTCTTTACAAAAACATTCACGATCTTCTTGTTTTCTATATAATTAACAAATTAAAGTCTATTTCCTTGTGCAGTACAACAAACGTGGTGAACAAATCGAAAATAGAATATTGAAATTTTTATATTAACAAAGGTTTTTCTAAAATTGAAAGTGTAGAACGATTATTCTTTCAGGGTGCCTTCTCAGTTTCTGAGATTAGCGATCGCCATGGCGTATCTCCATTTATATCGCGCGGTATGTATAAGCGTTTTTCTGTTTATCCCCGACCAATTTCTTCATTGCTCATCCAGATATTCTTTCTGCCTTTTTTTTCTTTCCTTCACGGTGTAGGTCGTATGATCTGTTCCGATACCGACTTTTTTCTTGGACGGCCGATATTCGTTTTCCAGTACACCGTGTGCTGCCTTTGAATGCGCTCCATATGGAAAATACATGCGTTTGTGGAATTCTTCAATTTCCTGCTCCCCAAGTTAAAAAGCGCAGAGGGTGTAAAGTAGCACCAAAGTTTTAGTAGCGAATGTGTAAATTCTTAGAAATGCAATTACCAGTCAGCAGGTAGCATGTAATATCTTAACAATAGTGTTGGCGTTTGTTGGTCTGTAGTCAGGGCCGCATTTAACTTTCTTGACAATGGCAGTAAAACCCGGCGATACAACATTTTATTGAAACTGGGCATAATTATAATATATATTATTATATGTTATAATAAAAGCACATATTATACAATTTTTAAATGATAATAATGTTTTTGTTTCTGGCAATGCGAAAACGAAACTAGCTTTGTTAAAACTAATAAAAGAACAGCATTTAAAAAAATCATATTTCAGTAATGAAACAAAAATGCCCTTACAAACAAAACATGTTTTGAGAATACCCCCTACTTTTTCGAATTTAATCCGATCGAAATGATGTGGAGCACTTTGAAAACAAACGTCAGAAAAAGAAATACTTCTCTTAGGTTAAGCGACAATGTTCTGGGTGTTATCAGAGATGCTGTTTGTGAAATTGATAAACATTGAAAAAATTGCGTGGACCACATCGTTAAGGTATTCTCCAAAATATGAAATCAAACCTTTAATAATTAATTTAGGAGCTGATTTATCTCCTGATACCTCAGAACTTAGTGACATCGAGTTTGAGTAAACTAAACAAATAAAATAAAATATAGATTTATTTGCGTTTAATAATATTATTAGAAAAGCGTGTCAAATGTGTATATTATGTAATGTAAAATAAACTATTATTTTAAGCATTTATGGTTGTATAACATATTTATTTACCCATTCACAAATTTTCCTGAATACCTTCTTGATTGCCTACATGCAACGAACCTGATACTTGCAGCTCATCCTTAAGTCAACAGCTTTACATTCGCTACTAAAAGTTTGGTCCAACTATAGACGAAAGGGGGGTAAATTATACATAAATTTAACAAGGTTTGAAATAATTTTGAAATGTGGTGTAGTAATACCGCCTAAGCTGATGTGCAAATGGCGTCGACATGATGCATTGGGTGATGATTTGTTTTATGAAACGAACTTCGGGAGAATAAATACATGGTGCCCGGACTTAAAGCTGTTGGCGCTGGATTTTATTTGAGCAGATTAATCTGTTGCTTGGGAAGTCACGCCTACTAAATCCAGAATCAGTCTGTAATTAATCATATACCTCGCCATATAAAAGAGTTAGTTACTAAGAAGCGTAAGGTACAAGGCGAATGATAGACAACCAGACACAAGCAGGACGGAGTAATATATTTCAAGAAATTCGAAACGATATTTTAGCATACACTATTATTAATCTGTCAGATGATGATCATTCAGTACGGAGAGCTACAAAAAAGCTTCAAAAGTCGATTATAACAATCCTACTATTGAGAAACACTAATGGAAGATGGGCCATGTCTGGTACTGATGATGCAAATGCTTCTGCTGAACATCTTGCACAGGTGTTTACAACACCGCTGCTAGGTGCTAATATTATTGAAATAGAATATTTCATCATTGCTGTATAAGAACTCTCTCTAGCACTAAAACCGTTAACTGCTTAGGCCAGACAGGAAATTATACACACGAATAAATATAGAGCTCGGGGTTAGAACCTTATTATGATGAGACAAATTATATGAAACGTTCCTAGAGAATCATTCTTGAGGAACGGAGACCTCCAATTATTGATTGATCTGGCCTTAGTGCCGATATCGAACGCATCTAGGATGAGGTTTATCAAATGGTCAGATTCCGCTCTAGATCCCCTGGAAATGTTGAATACCTAGCAGTAGTACTTCTACAAGAATAAAAATATATTGGTTTGGAATTCATTAGCAATTCGCTTTTGTGATACTATTGTGGCTAGTTTTTCTACAATTATCCATGTCTTCTTATATACTTAACACATAACCTATTGTACAAAATGTTTGTTTTTTTTTTGTTTAATGGCACATTCAAATTATTTAAGTACCTTCTTTTAGCACTTCTATTGATAAAACTTAAAATCTTTGTGATAATAGTATTCCACTAATTGAACTACTCAAAAATGAGTAGGGATATAGAAATATAAAGCATATATGTTTGTATTTAGCGGCTAATGGTCGTCCATTATTGATAATTAGAGCAAGGGGCAATGTTTGATGTTAAAAAATAAAAAAACAATCAAATCCAGTTGCAATTGTTTAACAGTATTGATTGATTGATTGATTGATTTGAAAGAGCGAGATCTAGGACGTGGTTTTCCTAGCATCTCTAAGCACTGCAGCCATCATTGGTTTATTGTACACCGTATCTAAGAATTTTGCCTATCTGGGGTAGTTCCAACTCCAGTAGTGATTTTTAACGTGTCACACATCGTAGTGAAATGGGACCTACGGCTTTACTTCTTATCCGACAGAAGGCGCATTTTCAGATTTTTCCTCTCTGGAAAGATGTCGCCGACCTCACTCAGGTTCGATCCCGCGTCCCTCGGATCTAAAGGCAAACGCCCTAACCACTAGACCACCGACGCCGGCTGTTTAACCGTATTAGTGTCAAGTCGAATTTGTATGTTTGATTGAATCATCTTTCCTCTATTTTTAAGATCTTTTTTGTTCATTGTTTTTTTATTGGTGTGTTACGTTTGTGTTCCTAATAATAAACAACAATGCTGAGAAACAATTTAAGGATAGCACAACGAAATTTTGCCGTTGCCATTCACCAACGAAGAGATCGCCAGATCGACAGTGCTGATATGTAAGAAACCACGCAGAGCGTAATTTCATGTGCCCTTTCGCTCCTTAGAGAAGCAGGTACGACTGCAAGAAGGCCTGAAAGTGGATCTTTTCGCATCAAAACACCTCGTGAGGATCGACTTCTGGTAATTAATGCAGGAATGTACCCCTTTTCAATTGCTCTACATCTACAACAAGTTCTCCAGAATGCCACAGGAAATCGAGTCTTCGACCAAATTCTGAGAAATAGATTGTTGAGGTAGGACTTGCCTCATACCGCCCCCTGAGATGTCCTGCCAGAACTGTGACTCAACAAAAACACCGGGTGGAATAGCCAAGATGTAGTGTTTTCGCACGAGTCCAGATATTGTTTCAGCAATGATAGCCGGCGTCAAAGAGTATGATATATTGTAGTGCCGGACATCGTACCTTACCTCAGTATACCTAACCAATCGTTGCCTTTGGTGGTGGTGGTCTTATGGTACGGGCTGGAATGTCTTTAGGGTCGCGTACTGACCCCCATATCTTTAATGGTACACTCACGCGCCAATGTTATGCTCAAGAGATCACTATAGACCATGTCCTGAACCGCCGCAACACTGTTCTACGATAATATTTTGTTTTTTTTGACGACAACGCTGCATCGTGCTCGGGTTGTTTTAGAGATGCTTCGATCTGAGGAAATAAACCATCTTGCTCTTCCTCTGTTATCTTCAGACCTCAACCCCATCGGGTATATATGGGACCTTTTGCAGAGACAGCTGGATCGTCATAACCCAAGGCCAACTACTATGCAACAGCTGAGGGATGTATTACCGGTACGGTGGCATCAAATTCCACAAGAACATATTGATAATTGCATTGAGAGTATGCTAGCAAGGTGCAGAGCAGTTATTACTGCCAGAGGAGGAGCCCTGCGGTATTAGAATTTAATAAATGTAAGTTAAGTGAGAGGAGACAATAACGATTTTCAATATAATATTGTTAAATTTCTTCTTTAGACGTACCTTTGTTGTAATTTTCACGTTCATTACTAAAAAGACGTTACATTTTGTTGTTTCGGTAGATTTTTATTATAATTGCAATTGTTGTTGCCTTTAAGTGTCTTATGCTGCAATATCCCTATTCATTTCTGAGTAGTTTATATCGAAATCGTAAACTATTCTTAAATATACAGTTTTTCACAGGAAAAAACCAGAAATCAATATTATGTTAATAAATAATACTTTCATTCTAGGCTAACATACTCATCTTCATCTTTTATCCACTTAGATGAAATTATCTATCACTTCACTACAGGTAAAACCAGAAACAGTAGCATACTTATGCGTAAAAATGGTATACGTCCAATTAATTTTCTTCTAATTTGCAATGGTGGAGGACATGCCATTTAATTTGCAAGTACATATAAAATTATTAGAGCGTGCTACAAATTACCAATCTAATTTATACTGATAAATCATCATTGACTGTGGTATTGTAGAAAATAAGCTGAAACAGAGAAATTTCCGTTTAAGTGTTATGTAAATTGTATTGGCTTAAGAAATTTGTGTTCGGATAATAAAGTGTAATTTTACCCTGCCCTACCTTGTTAACCTAACCGGTAATTAGACACCTCTATATCACGCAGCGTTTGATAACATGCGATATAAAATAAATTGCTCTACGTTGGCCTATCCCACCCTATCCATTAATTTATAAATGCGTAAGATGCTTTTACTTATATTACAGTAATAAAGGCATATTTTTTACAACATAATAAATCACGTAGCCTATTTATTTAGCTGTCGGTTTGTAATGGATTAGAAAAATTTGCACTTACAAACTCCGTGTATGTTCATTGTAATATGGCTGCTATGTCAGATACTCAAGCTTACACTATAAACGTAAATTATACAGAATTTTCATAAATGTGTATGCACTGATGTTTCAACAAGTCGTATTTCCACTTCCCCTACAATGCGGTTTATTTTGTCAAGTAGCACAGTAAAGTTGGTTGATTAATAGGGTTGAACATGTTTAATAAACGCGGTTTTGGAGTTCAGTTTTCCAAATATAAACATACTTTCCCTTAAAATATGTAGAAAGTTTCAAATTTGGTAAGCGAATATTATAATTATAATTACTAAATGAAAATTAATGCAAATACTGTTAGATAAGATTTGCTAACTAAAACCACCATAAATTTTAATTTCGAAATTCGACCTGGTTTTAAATTTGTAACCCTTACGCTGAAATATGAGGCGCTACATTTAAGTCTCTGGGGAATTACATCACACCAAAGTTTTCCCTTTAAATTCCGGAATACTTTTTACAGTAATTACAGAGCGCAATATTCAGAAAACCCGTTACTGAATTCTGATTCAATTATCAGGAATACTGTGAAATACGAGGACGGCCGAGTTTTTTTGTATCATAAATTTTACGATCAATCAGCGGAACGGCTATTAATACGACCGTAAATGAAATCAATAATTCAGTAGTTCGTTAAATTAATTGAAAACTCGCATGCCGTAAACTTTCAGTGGCGTCTATTATTGACAAGCGATGGACTGTGCCCTTTTAGGTGTAAACGATGTTTCAATTGCGTTGTAGTAGAAACGTGTTAAATTATGTATCTACGTAGACAAAGGCAAATCTGCTCGAACAAAAATTATATTTGAAGGTACTAACATTGTCCTTACATTCTGAACGGATTGTATTTCCGTTGGAGCGTTGCATTTGATATAGTCATTGTATGAATATTGGTTTTTATTTTGATGGTTTTCACTGAAATATGTTTGTGTTTTATTTGTTCAGTTCGTTGAAACGCTTGATTTGGCTTTATGAAATGTTACAAGAGAATGGAATGTCAAATCTGTTATCGTCACAAATTATAATACCATTAGTCTTAATAGTATTTTTCACTAATTATTATTGATTGCCTCGAATTCACTTCAGTTTAACACATTTCTATTTAGTTTTAAACTTAATGTATATACCAAAAAAGTAATGTCATTCACACATATACGTAGATAAAGTTTAGTTTAAATGATTATATATTTTCTGGAAAAGGTGTTCATCAAAGTTTATCAAGAATACTGTTCTACCTTTGTTACATTTGGTATTTTAACCTACCTTCATGGTACTACGAAGAACTACTAGCATTTAAAAAATAATGTAAGTAATGGTTTATAGAAAATAATTTCTACGTTGGTGATGTGGTTAACCAGACCACTACTTTACCTGATTATTAGATTATATAATTACCTTTAATATTGATGCACATAGTTTGCTGACCAATATTCAGCTCTAGTGATAATAAAACCGTTTATATATTATTATTTGCTGGGATTATATTTCAATCGCTTCAAAGCTCTTGGAGAGTTAGAAATTAACGATTATATTCGGTAGCTTGTAGTAGCAAAAATATATTTACGTTCTCAGAATGTCGTAACTTTCCAACAGATACTCTCTCTCTCTCTCTATATATATATATATATATATATATGTATAAATAGTTACATTTGAGAAGCGGAATATACATTCGTTCTTAATCTTGCATATTTAAAAAAAACAAACTTTAAATATTTATTTCCATTTTTTTTACAATTTGTCCGAAGGAAATAATTTAACAATCATTGAAGTCTTTGGCATCAATACAGAGAAAATGTAAATAAAAGCTTAAAACCTTATGGTGCTTAGAAAAAAACGAACTATAAACAAAAAAGTTAAGAATTGAAGGAATATACCGCGCTTATAAACTGAAAAACGAGAATGGTAACACACCAACGAAAGACAAAGAAGAAAACAAAAAATTGGTTAAAAGAGTATACGGAAGAACTATATAAAGACGTATTTCGCAAAGGATATTACAACTAATAAAGAAGATGATAGCCGTACATATTAACAAGAAAATAATTTAACAAAACAATTAATTATTTAAGAAATAGGATATCCTTCTCGTATAGATTGGATTAACAGTCAATATGTATATATTTGATAACATAGACTTCGATAAATTGGAAGAAATTAAAGAGATTCAATAATAATATACTCTACAAGCATAAAAAATGGGGATCAAAATAGCATCTCAAAATAGCGACATGAAGTCTAATGCCACGTAAGTAGCGCCCGCTAAAAATGTAACTGACGAATAGTTTTAGTTAGTACCTATAGTAATTTTCGCTAACAATGATGTTGTGTATTTATTACGAATATTTATAAGAATTATAGTTTTAAGTTAACAAAAGCATCAGAGAAATTAGAAAACATTTATAAAATAAAGCATAAATAAAAAAATGAAAAGAAGAATGGGACTATTAGAACTATAGTAGTCTGGAAGAATAATGAAAATTAATAGGAAATATAGAATAATAAACAAAGAAATAATGCGAAAAACGGGTGAAAAAAAAATAAATATACTAATAGAATAATAGAATAATTCTTAGGAGTGCAAAAAGAGCAAATGGACCTTGTCCAGACTATGTAAAACAAATCATAGAAGATGCACGCTTATAGAAATTTAAAGAATAATATAAATCGATAAGATTAGAATGTTGCTATAAACCATCTGGGAGGCTGAAAAGGAAAAATATTTTTTGGAAACAGTGTAAAGTAAGCAAACGTTGAACTTATCGTACCGTGCATGTAATGAAGCCGAAGTTTAAATGTGATATAATTAATTGTACGAGTATTCATGGTGAGGTATGCCATAGTGGCGGTAGCTCAGTTGGTAGAAGCTCGCTTTCTGAGTAAAACCCCTTGCCTGGGTTCGAAACCTAAGCGTTACTATGCAGATTTATAAAAATCTTGTCTACAACCCGGACTATACACAATTTCCCAATCCGGCTTGCGGGGATGTGGGATCTTAATGCTAAAAACCTTCTATGGAATTTCTGTCATTCGGATTCGATGTTAAACTGTAGGTTCCCCGTATTTCTACCTTAGCGCTGAGAAGAAACACGTGACAGAGAAGAGGCCGATGCCCAGCAGTGGGACGAAGAGGCTATCAATGAATGAGTGATATCATAAAACACTTTGCTCGAATACTATATGCAGAGTGCAGAGTGTATCGACAACAGCATAAAAAAGAAGAGATGCTCCGGTTAAAATGCACCAATAAAGTCTAATATAGGTTTGTCCGAAAATATTGAGTTTCCGAACTATTAGCATTTGGAAATTATAGAATTGGATTATGTTGCATACTTCTACTGATTTCTGTATTAAACAGTAGTCTTATTACAGTAACAATCAAACCTAACCAAATGCGATTTTAAACTTCAATCACAGATAGAAGTTGAAAGTATATTACTTACAACAGTTTGATTAATTTTAAAAATTAATTCCTTTTTATTTGCATGGGACTCGCCAAAGAAAATAGTTTAAAAGATTGAATACGGATGATCTGGCATATCTTACACATATTGGGAATTCTTCCAGTATATATGATAAAGATGTAAACAGTCTTCTTTAACTATTCTACATACCTACACCACCATGGCTTACATTATAAATTGATGTGCAGTACCTCGAATACTGCATCCAGGTTCTTCTTCAAAAGCTTCCAATACTTCTTCCATCAACTGCGGTGTTCTTAACCTTGTGGGCGACCACGGTCTGCTATAGCCATAGAAGTCAGTTTCCATTACATGAATAGTAAAACAACAACGATACAAGAAACAAACGACCTAACACCAGAACCGTACAAAATATCGAATGCTAGCGATATGAAAAACGTAATTATACGGAGATTTAACGAAATTAAAATATTGCTGTTACAGCGATGTTACTAATTTGTAACAAATTAAAATCCACATGCGACTGTGCGACATAAATACATTAGCTTACCAACAGTACATGTTGTGAGATATATTTTTTTAATGTTAGTGGAAGCAATGTGTCACAAATAATTCTTCGGTATTTACAGTAGAACGAATTAAAACGCTGTTAAGATGTATAAGTTAATCCATCAGCAATACAAAATTGATAATGCTTATCATTTTTTTGCAAAGTACAATGCAATGTTAAGATCTTTGACTGAAAATACCATTTTTTACTCAATATTTCAAGGAAAATAACCCTGGAGCTAATAACAAAACGAACTAATACTAATGTGTTCTCTCAAAATTTATATTTTCATATCAGCTAGCTCTTAAATAAGCGTTCTGGGTTGTTAAGATCAACAATGTTTGTGATTAATTATTATGAGAATGGAAAAAGAAAACAGAAATTTCAATGAAAAGCAGATATCTACAGTGCGTGGCCGCCATTATCTGAAAGCAAGGTTGATGCTAGCAAGCTGCTGTTTCATTACAATAATTATTATTGTCTCTGTTCTGAGTAAACTTACCCTAGGTATTCGCAACGGTGTAGCTTTATCTTGAATGACTTGCAAGCGAGAATTCAAGTGAAAGGTTTTGCATTTTGCACGCAGACTAAGGTGAAAAACCAATTAAATAAAGTACCCTCACAAGCAAGCAATTACTAATTGCTAATTAAATTAGTTAAAAACCTAGCCTGTGCTGTGTCCCAGGATAACTATATAGGTACAGCTCAGATGATCTAGTTAGTTAATTAAAATCACATTTACCGGTAATTACTCTTTGTAAAGAAAATTAATATTTTCCTTTTCACTTAATTTCTTGTGTTTGCTCGCCATTAGTACTAACTGAATAGAATTATCAAAACAATTCAGAAGTATACATAGCTGGTAACGAAATATATTGTCTACCATAATTATCTTTGTACGTTCGGTAAACCTATTTTTAGAGCACAAAAATAGAATATGTAATTTTTATCAAATACAGGGTGTTCAAAAAATAGAGGACAATATTTAAGGAATATACTATACCCACGAGGACAATACCAGTACAACCATGCCCGGAAATAAACCGCTTCTGATTTAAAGCTTATTTTGTTTAACAAATTTTTTTGGCGCAAGGTCTTATCAACTTTTGAAGCATGGTATTTATTTGTTACTGTCAGTATTTACAATCCTTTATTTTAATTTTGTACTGGTTGGTGTTAGTCTTTGAATCGTGATGCAGATTAGCCAATTTGCATTTGATGTATGGACGTGAACATGGTAATTCATTGGGAGCTAAATGGCTTCATGAACAATTATTTCCCAGTAGAAGACAGACAATTTTTTGTGTCCATTGAGCGTCGTCTTCGAGAGAGAGGAATATTCCTGATCGTGGCTGCGAATGGGGGTATGTTTAGAACAACTTGAACACCTTATCTCGAGGAAGATTTTTTGGATTGTGTCGCCGGGGATACTTCTGTACGCATATGAGGAGTAAGTAATGCTCTAGAACTCCGGATGATTATGCGCCAGCACTTGGTTTTTGTCATTGGTTTGAACAGAAAAATGTTGTCAATCCTAATTTTATTAAATAGGTGCTATTTACTAATGAAGCTGGTTTTAACAGAAACAGCATAAATAACTTCCATAACAACCATCTATGAGCGGAAGAAAGTTTCATGGGTTTATACACAGTGTACACCACCAGAAGTGCAGTGTCCACGTATGGATTGGTATTGTTGGTGGTGATCTGACAGGACCTTACTTTTTGCCTAGCGTATTAATAGGCAATCTTTGGGTACAATTTTTGGACAATAATTTGCTAGCCACATGGCAAAGCATGTGGTTCATGCAGGAGGGTGTGCTTCCATATTTTAGTGTTGTAGCAAGACAGTTCCTTAACGATAGTATTGGTGACCGGGGATAGGCAGAGTTTGCCCAATTGCGCGACCTCCACATTGGCCTGGTTTGAATCCGCTATATTGTGTTGTTTGGGGTTATTTAAAGTGCTTAGTTTATTCAATTCCCATTAATACATAGATGCTCTGCATCAAGGAATCGTGGATGGGTAAAATGTAATAAGTGAAATTCCAGGAGTTTTCGGCAATCGATGATAAGACGTCTTGCATGTTGTACACAAGTTGAAGGGGAGCATTTTAAATAATCAATGTAACTTATTGCTAAAATAAACATTGTTTCAACCAAAAGTAAGTGTTTAAATCCGAAACGGTTATTTTCCAGGCGTGAATAAATTGGTATTTTTTTCTTGTCCTGGTGTGTATAGTATAGTCCCCAAACATTGTCCCCTATTTTTCAAACACCATGTACAAATATCACTATAAAATGTTCAGAGATATTTTATATACGTTTCAAAAATTAATAACAATGACTGTTCGGTGTGCTTTATTTATGTATCGTAGATTCAATATAAATAATGAAACAGAAAAAACAAACACAGGTATTAATCTTGCAGGCGCCTAGTGGGTTGCAAACGTTGCAATACAGATTTCAGGAACTGCACTAAAAACCTTAGTATCTTCTGAAAGAATGGTTCTGGGCCTCCCCAGTTAATAGGATCGTCATCTTTGTTTTCTAAAAATACAAAGAACAAAGGATTAGCTTTAGTAACAATTATCTATGGAGCTTTATGCGAGCATTCTATTATACGCCACGAGATGTTTAAATTAAACTGTAAATCTGCTTTATGTTTTCGCATTTGCTAAGTGTTATGTAATTAAATTTTACCAGACGACATTATGATATCCTTCTAACAAGATTGATATTGTCTTTCAATCAATACTATGTTTTGTATAGAATATTTTTGCGGTTCTTTATAAAAGCTTGTAGCACTAGTCTGTCTTTCATAAATAAAGAAGCAAGCCAGCAAAAACGTGTAGGTGTATAAACCGCGAGCAAGCAATCCTCGGAAAATATTTCATAAACTTGATTAACGAATACTTTTGAAATTGTACGATGAATTAAACCCGAAGTTAAAGCCTGTGTATGCATAATTAGAAAGTACTTGTTTTTAATGGCTTTCCAATACGTAGAAATTTTTGATGTTTTTATCGCCTAGTATATTTTGTATTGCATTTGTGGAAATCTCAATAAGAATTATAAAAAGCAAAGTAGATAAACTAAACACTAATCTAACTAGCATTTTTTTCCACTAAACTGATTTTACTTAGCTTGATAAACAATATAAACCAAAAAAATTGGAGTACAAAAAGAAGTTAAAAAACTAAACTAAATGATTTAAAACTTATTGCAAAGATTGAGCTTGTTCACACACAGCTGTTGTAAGAAATATTCTTCATAACAGAAATGATAACGTTATTTTCCATAGTGTTATAAGAATAAGAACCGGTATATGATAAATAGAAAACAGCTATTTCAGGCACAAATGCTACTCTTCATAAAACACATCGAAAAACGTGAATTCTCTTCTCCAACTTCTACAGTTCGTCACTGCATAATAGAGAGTGATTTAAAAGAAGGTCGGGTAAGTTACCCACATAGAATACTCATCAAATCAAACAAATGAGTCTGAATCATTATAGGTCTATATACCAAATGTTTCAGAGATAGAGGCGATTATATTTGAAACTGCATTATTCTGAAAAAGCGACCTTTTTTTCTCAAATAAATACCTTGTATATTATCCATGATAATTTTATCTCCAGACTATTCATTATTTATTTTCAGTAGGTTACCCACTCTGATAATATTTTAAAGACGCTATTGTCAAATGAATTAGTTTTTAGCTAATAATATTACTGTAAAGCTAGGCTGGGAAGGCAGTGCGTTGTCATAAATCGTAACCTCAGTTTGCAAAGTACAGCTAGGAAAAATCGCTCGTAAGGGAATTTCATAAATTATACAAAATCAAATCCAACATTATATAAAATGACTTCTATGATACAAACTACCTTTCTAAATATAAGGCGTTAAATATACTATCTAGATATTTCCTATATGATCTTGTTTCCTAGCTCTAAACATTTCCAATTAAATTATTCAGAAGAGATTGGTTAACCCAAATGTGAGAATAATAATTAATAGTAACAAAACGTTTGCTTACTTTGTGCAGCCAGGGAACATGCCTGAAACAATTAGCGAAATTATTACGTTGCACCACAATAATTTTTCTTGAAAACTCACCTGACAAAGGATGAAAAAAATTACTACTTTCGTTAATAACCTCATGTTGACTGCTATAGCGGAATAACCAATGCGTTTAAATTTCTACTATTATATACTCCATCTTCACAATGAGCTACATGATTTTTTATTTTCGAGGGCTGTTTTTGTTCAGTACTTGACATTTAAATTTTAATCTTGAAACGCTTGTAAATCAGAAGACTATTGTTTGGACATAATAGATATTACAATCAGTAATGCTTGACAATTTAAAACACTGAAAAAGATGACACGCTAAAAACCACTTTACGTCATTTAATAATTAGGTTTCTTCGCATTTTATAACATTCATTATTGTTGAGATACAATAATAAAAACGGTAGCAATTAAATTATTTAAGACTACTCTGTCATATCATTGTTCCACTTTGGTAATTTGAAAGAACAATGAAAGTACAATACGAACACTAGAAGATTCTTGAAGCTTTTTTATTTATTTAGCATTACTGACAACTTCAGTTGTGATGAAAACTTCGGGAACACAAATAAACATCTGAAGTGATATCTATAATCTATAGCTTCTACACGAATGTTCTAATAAAATACAGACTGCGAGAATAATAAAAAAAAGCTATTAACTCTCGGTTCCAGATTTAGGTTAATGATTTGTATTTGCGATCTAGCAGAGTTATAATCTCAAAATTTTCAAACAAAATCAATGATATGACTTTATTTACTACTTTGCAGATGTTACAACTCTATTTACCAGTGCTAGCTTCTCATAAAGTATCTGAAGTAACTTATTGTTAAGATTAGAACATTAATATAGAATAGAAAGTATGCGATATTTGAAAATATTTACTAATTATAAAAATAAATAAATAAAGCAAAATATATTAAATATATTCAAACTGAAAATATATACAGTATTCTAAAGTTTACGTGCACTCTCTGCAATGTACAGGGTGATAATTTGAAATCGTACAATGTTTTGTATCTCTGGAAGTACAATTAGTATTGAACTTGTCTAGAAAACGTTTCTACAACATGGAGGAGGAATCATTATGGCTCATAAGCTAACCTTCCCCATTCAAATCCCTAGGCTGTAGGTACCCCAACAAAAAAATTTCAAGTGGTAACATCCAATTGGTGATATATCATTGAAATGCTCTTACAAAATGGTATTCAATAGTAGTAAACATTGTTTTTTCCAGACTTGTTTCAGTAAAATCGGGACCCTCCAAGATCTTTAGATTTTGACCCCATTAGACTTCTTCCTATGGAATCACTTAAAATCTGTGGTCTACAAAACTCAGCTATAGTCTATCGCACAACTGCGACAAGGAATATTTCAGGAGTTTCGAGTTATTCCACAACAAACCTTCCAAAATATTCAGAAATCATTTGAGATTGGACTTACTATAAATAAGAATTAAAAGCAAATTTACAGAAGAAAGGCAACTCGAACTGAAACAATGGCAAGATGTTATAGACAATACAGAAATATGTATAAAACGTAGTGCTCCGAAGTTTAAAGAGTTTGGGTTAGGACCAAATTAACAGAAGACCAAATATGTATATGGAGATGATAAAAAACGATAATCCATTGAGACAAGTCTTTAGGGTAACATCTACTGAAAGAAAGCCATACATTTTCAAAATAGTGTATTCTGAGTACTTAAGGGTGAATTTAACAAATCGAAATGAACAGAAAAGAAGGATATTAATAAGACACTGATTAAGGAAAATAGAAGTGCTGCGGCTGTAAAGCACATACTAAAATCAAAAAAAGGATTAAACAACACAGAAATAAAGATTTCTAGAATAATCATGCCTCCAACAGTACTGTATGCTTGCGAGGAGTTAATCCTCAATAAAGATTTAGAGTGAAAAATGGAAGCACAGGAACGAAAGCTATTCAGAAGAATATATGGAGAGGTAAAGCAATCAGAAGTATGGAGAGAAAACAACCAGGAAATTATGGAAATGTACGAACAACCTACAATAACAAACATTGCAAATCTACAGATTACCAGTAGAAAGAATAAAGAAGATCATACTAGAGAGTGAAGCTACGAGATGTGTTCAATTGAAACGCATCTTTGCTTTATAAAAAATTTATTCAACAATTTAATTACGAATAATTACCGTCACAGTTAAGGCACCCATCCCACTGTTTTACTATCCGTCGTACAAGCTGCTCATAGAATGCTTGTGGACGCTGATTGAAGAAGTTCTGTATCTGTACTTCTGCGTCAGACTCACAATGCCGACCTTTTAACGCCCTTTTCAGCGGTCCAGAAATATGGAAATGGCAAGACTATAGATCCAGGCTACAGAGTGGATGCTCTAAAACCCTCCATTTCTTTCGTTGAAGATTTTCTTTTGCCACATTAGCAACAGGAGGCCTAGCATTGTCGTTCAGCAGAATGACCCCACGCGTAATTTTTCCTGGACGTTTCCGTTTTATTGCTTGATGAAGTTTGTTCAAAGTTTCATTGTGCAGACTTACATTGACATTTACTCTAGGTTTCTTAAACTCCATCAACAAGGGTCCTTCATGGTCGAAAAAAGTGTGAACATCACCCTGCTTGTAGAAGGCTGTAGTTTAAACTCCTTCGGTGGCGGTGAACTTGAATGTTTCCACTGCATCGACGATAACTTACTGGATGGCTTGTAGTAATGGCACGAAGTTTCGTTACCAAGAAAATCATCACCATTTTGCCTATAGACTGTGAGATGTTGCAGAAATAAGCCCATTCGGAAGCATTTTTGTTTATTAGACAAGAGACGAGGAATCCATTGCGAACAAGCTTTGCTGTAATTCGGATTACGAACAATACTGTGGACAGATCCTACACTCGCACCAACAATTTCTGAAATTTCTCTAATTGAAATTTGACAATTTTTTCTAGTAAGGCCTTCCACACATGCAGTATTGTTTCCTGTCAATGCAGTACACCGTGCACCTGGTCGCGGCTCACCCACAATCCCCTCTCTTCCATTCTTAAATTTTCGGCAGCATTCCATCACAGTTGTTTACGCAATACATGTATTTCCATACTGCTTGCATTCGCGTATGAATCTGCGATGGCTGCATACCCTCAGCGCATAAAAAATGTAGGACCGCACGCTGATCAAAGTTGGACGGATTTTCAACAACAAACGCCATTTCAAAATCGAAGTTTTAAAAGTCAATCAATCAATCAAATTCAAACGCCAGAAACTTATTAATGTGTTGCTGACGAACACTACTAACATTAACAAACGTCATTTGAATTATTGCATTTTGGAGCGGGCCCCCATTTCGGGTTAATTGTACGTGACTACCTCGACCATTATTTCCCTGATCACTGGATTGGCAGAGGCGGTCCAATTGCTTGGCCGCCTCGTTCGCCCGATCTAACGCCATACGACTTCTTTTTAAGGGGTTACCTAAAATCGTTCGTCTACAAAACACCATTGGCCAATCTGAATGAGCTGCAAAACCGCGTGTTCCAGGCAGCGCGAGAAATAACACCGGAGATGGCACGCAACTCTGTTCGAGCAGTCTAACGACGTGCTGAAGCTTGTTTAGTAGCAGAAGGCAGATATTTTGAACAAATGTTGTAATTGTACTCGTCATAATTATAGTTTGTACCTTCTTTTGTTTTTAAAAATTTGTTATTATTAAGTTTAACCAACTGATTAAACACTCATAAGTTGAGATTCAACACTTTTTTCTGCGATTTTCAGATTTTTAAAACCGCGTTAGCTCGAAAAATAGTGGTCTGATGGAAAAATGGTAGAGGAACTTTCTGTTTAGTTTTTGTCGCATAACACCATCCCACAGTCCGTGGGCGAGAATTTCGAAACACCCTGTATATATATTACTTACTGAAGATTCTATAATGTAACTAAAAAATATTATACGGAAAATGTGTAGAGACACTTAAGTATTATACAAAATGGCAGTTATATATGTTTCTTTCTGCTGCTTGCTGTATGAAGCGATCGACCACTGTGACGTCATGTTCAGGTTCGTTAAGTTACAGCAGACACTAGGTAAAAGCTTTCGTTTCAAATGATCTAGTTTCAACTTTGTAATAACGTGCAGAGTTACACTATTATTGCAAACAATTTAGTGCGGTATTACATTATCACAATTATATACACACCGTGTAAATCATTTGATAAGGAGAACCCCTAATATTTCGCTTCCTTAGCAAACCAACACTCTCGTACAAGAAAACTAAGCTCCAAATACCTACTTTTTTTTGAAGATTTGTATTAAGCATTCATAAAGGAAAAATTCTACCTGAAGCTTTTAAGGCATTTAAAGGACACCCTGTATATTCCTGAGACCAAAATAGGACAATTTAACCCAACTTACCTATAGGTATACAAAAGTGTACGATTACGGAGTTACAGTCTTCTAAATGTCTTGAGACACGTCCGATCACTTTTACGCATATAATTATGGTAATAGTATGTCCATATGTTACACATTAAGGTTGTAGGTTAGCCTAGTTGTATTTTATTAAGTGAACCAAAGCGTTTCAAGTGGAAAGTTCAGGTACTGTTTTCTACAATATCTTTTAAATTATTTTGTTTTAATTATTTTTGTGCAAATAATCTTATTCGGTATGCACAAATACCCAATAAAGCTTAAAAAAACCCAAGCGTTTTCGAGATAATTAAGTTTTTATGTAAAATCGATGTTATGAAAATTAAGAAACTACTAAGAGGTTATACGCTAAGTTTTTACGTCCAAATGTTTATATGAGTTTTTTGTATTGTCCAGTTATCCTGAACATATGCTGTAAATTTCATCCCATAGTACGTAGGTACCAAATTTTCAGGGCATTATCAATTTTACATAAAAATTGACATCAGATTCAAGTAGCTATAACCTTCAGCTATTTTTTAATATTCATGCAATGATAGTCGCCTTTAGGCGATCAACGACAACAGGGTTAATAATTTCATAGAATGACTCTACAAAGCTTCGATGTAAAAGGCACCAATTTAACATACACGGTCTGTCCTTTTACGCGTACCTAAATTGAACCATCTTTTCTTATGAACATGCAAGAAAGTAATTAGATGCCGAAAGATTCAGCGACCGCTTGCAACAATAAACACAAGACAAAACCGTGGGGCAGATTTTGTGGAACGTTTTTTGCGCCTTTCATAATGTTGGTAGTAGATTTACTGAGTATAATGGCAATTTATTTTATGTCAATTAAAGTGCTTTCATTTAACCTACAGTTTATCTCAATCGAATAGCCATTCATTAAAATTGAAATAAAAAAAATCGTAGCAGTCTTAACTTTTAGGGTAGAGTTCGGAAAAAAATATTCCCATAGTGAAAGAAAAAGAGCAAGTAGAGATTTCCCTTATTTATGAGTTCACGATACTAGAGTATAGAAACAATCTTTTGTGGCAACTCAAGCGTAATACTCGTATAAGTATGCTTGCAGTTGGTATCTCTTCAGGAACAACCGGAAGTGGTGCTAACTTTGTGGTCTGTATAGTTGTTTTTGAGACATCGAACATTATGTAAACACCAACATTTTGTGAAAACCAGATTCTTTGAGGTCCAAAAGACTCATTTCCCTCACAATGTCAATATAGAAAATATTCGCGATCACAATTCACACAATTGGAGTACGGGACAATAAATTAAAAAACTCTAAAAATAAATTCTTATATTTTTTATAGTATCAAAATAAACTTCCAATAAATGTTGAAAATATGTACTGTTGTTTTCTGTATACCATTTTACATGTATTTTCATAAATTCTTGATGTTAAAGATTTACCATATCTTTCTGTAATCCGTGCACACCAGATTCCTTGGAATACGTGTAAACTCCATTTTCTAGCTTAGTACCACTTCAAAAATGCATTTCTAGAAGATGTTTTTGTCCTCTTAGCAATACTGCACTATTTAAAAGCATGTATTTTAGCTTATATACATATGTATATATGTGTGTCTGTGTGTAAACGTTTACTTTTTCTGACGCAATGAAATTTTAAAAGAGAAGTCGCTGAACGTTATTGTGACGTATTGCCTTTGTGGACAAAATCCAATTTTTCCATGTCGTCCATGTAGTTTATGAAAATTAGGGTACTAGATAAGGCTAAAATAAACTTTACACCCGCATTACACTTTTCTTCTTGGATTTTCGATTAGAAAAGCTATTTATATTATCAACCTCTACATTTTTGCATAGCTCATTTAATATTTCTAAATGTAACATTTCTTGAAACAATGTGGTAGAAGTATTATCATTAGAGCAATTTAACACATAATTCAAGTGACCACAATGTCAATTTTTTGTATTTTAGTCATTTTATGTGATACTTATGACACTAAAATGGCGCAATACTTTTCTATATAGCATGTTACATTATATTGCATTTCCATAAAGCAGACGGTTGACTTTTAACGTCCTGAATATAGAATATGCTATTACTGTCAGTAACCCAAGTTTATAATTATTTAAGCTATAGTTGTTTCAAATGTTAGGCAATAATTAACTTATAATCATACCTTTAACATTGATTACACTTGGGAATATTCGTAGAAAATCAATGTCTAATTAAACCCTAATTAAACCAGCACACAAGCCAAGGATAATTTGCTAATGTTGTCTGTCCAATACATGAATTTATAAGTAATAAGGAAATTCCTGCTGGACTAGACTAATATTTTATTAACTTTGGTGTTAATATGTTTAATACGCAATGTTTAAGTTATTAAGTGATTATAATTATATTGTTTCTTATACGTGGAGGATATTTAATTTTATTACGATGTCTTTGATGAATTATTTTAGACAAATAGCAAATCTTTTCTTCACATTTTACATATGGAATACTATAAGAACGATGTAGTGATTACTACACGAATAGGTCGTAAATGACTAAAGAGACGTTTAGGATAGACATTAGGATAGTTTACTGAGGGAAAGTACTCTCTGCTAATAAACTGACCCACTTGGATTTAGTTCACATATTTTGATGATTTTCATAATCATCATAATCGTGATCCTCGTTTGTACCGCTTGCGCAGCGTCGAGGCGGTGTGAGGCAAAGCTAAGCTAGTTTGTGCTATGCACAACAGGGCACGACTCTGCGGGTTACCGTGTTGGTGCGAAACCGTGCTTGACTTACCTGGTGTGTGCGTGAATGTTTTTGTTGTGGTTTCGTTACTCCTCTAATGCGACCGTAATACGAGGATTGCCATTAATTTGATCCCCAATGGCAAATGGAAACCGGGACCCAGTACCAACCATCCAAAGAATTAGAAAAATTTCTGACCCCTGGAATGATTCGAACCGGGAAGCGTTCGAACTATTACATCCAAAGCCTGGCCGTCTAACCACTGAGCCAACGCAGCCCTCTTGATAATTAGTTACGCGTACATAATTTGAAATAACCTGAATTTAATTGTTGTTTTAAGTGTTGCTAAGTCCACAATTTCATATCCGAACTCGACTACTGTGTTCAACAATCTACTGAATACAGTACCAACTAAACTTCTATTCATATAATTTGTATTTATTCTGTACCACACAATTTTGTATTTTTGAAATAAATCCAAATATATATAGAGGGTGATTCTGAATAACATGCTAATATTTAAGGAGGTTATTCTTGGGTCCATTTTGAGAAAAAAACTTCATAGGAACATATGTCCTAAATGTCTTAACTTTTGAACTACAGGGTGCTAAAGTTTTAAGAAAAAATTCTTTTTTTTATGATTACTTTGGTATGACCCTAGATATTTTTGTGAAACGTAGTACGCATCTTCTATGCATCAAAAAGTATTTTCTGCTATACAACATAATTTTTTATTCTTGCCAGTTGCGTTCGTGCGGGATTTGCATTGAATCATTTTAAAGAGAAATGTAATACGCCCCTGCTTGTTCTTAAAGTAAAAATTTTTTGAAATCCTCATTCATTTCTGAGCAACTCTTATCTCTTGATTTTTTTTTTTTCGTTTGACGTACGGTTTTCGCATAAAAACCTAAAATTCATTCATTTGCATGTCGTTATGAAATTGGGTAATATCAAGGATTAAAAACGTATCTAGTAGGTAAGAAGCAGATTTTGTTTTGGAAACATAAACAGTTTTGACAGTTTTCTACTTAGTCTAGTGTCACGTATTTAAGTCATTAAAATTAACAATAGTATTAAAAAAACACGGTCCATTTTACGAATTCTGAGTTTGCAGATATGCATTACATGTATGGGCTTGCTGATGGTAACGCACTGGAAGCCATGCGGTTGTATGAAGACCGCTTTCCAAATAGAAATATTCCGGATGTATGAACATTTTCAAACATTCATAGAAGGTTGTGCGAAAAGGGAAGTTTTGAACCAGACAATCATCTAAAAGGAGTACAACGTACTGTAAGATCACCAGAAATTGAGGTAGCGGTATTGAATTCAGTTGAGGAAGATCCCGGATTAAGTACACGAAAAATTGGGAACAATTTGAATATCTCACATATTCTTGTTTGGAAAATTCTCCATGACTTTTTATTATATTCCTACCATATCCAACGGGTTCAGGCTCTACTCCCTCGCGACTTTCCATTACGGACTTTCGCAATAATCATTCTTGGGCTGACGAAAAGCCACATGCAATCTTGGAATCCCGTTACCAGGAGCAGTTTTCCGTTAACGTGTGGGCTGAAATATGTGGTGATTATTTAATTGGACCCTATTTTATTCATGAGAGGTTGAATGGGCATAATTACCGGCAGTTTCTCGAAGAAGAATTGCCAGCTTTGATGGAATATGTTTCCATTTTAGTAAGAAATTGACTGTGGCTAATGCACGACGGGGCACCAGCGAACTTCAGTGCTCTGGCGCGCGAATATTTAAACCAAAATTACAATAATCGCTGGATAGGTCGCGGAGAACCACAGGCTTGGTCACCTAGGTCCCCGGACCTCAATACTTTAGATTATTTCCTATGGGGTCATCTTAAAACATTGAGAAACGTTGAGAAATCGCATCATAGTTTCTTGCGAAATTATTAGAAACAGTCCCGGCATTTTCCAAAGAGTACGTGGGTCCATGAGAAGAAGAGCAGAGGCTTGCATATTGGCAGGAGGTGGACATTTTCAACATCTGATTTAATTTATTTCTTTGTGCGTTCAGTGTAATTTTGTGTTAGCATTCCAAAAAGTATTTAGATTACATTAATTTCATAATTTTAACCTTCGAAAATTATTCTCTTGAAAAAATTAGTGATAAAGTTACATAAATTGTTTTTTCTCGTAAGTAGTCTAGAGAAATGCAAACAAATGAATTATATTTTTTTATGCGAAAACCGTACGTCAAACGAAAAAAAATCAAGAGACCAGATTTGCTCAGAAAGGAATGAGGATTTCAAAAATAATTTTTACTTTGAGAAAAAGCAGTGGTGTATCAATTTTCTCTTAAAAATGATTCAATGCAAATCCCGCACGAACGCAACTGGCAAGAATAAAAAATTATGTTGTACAGCAGAAAATGCCTTTTATGCATAGAAGATGCGTACTACATTTCACAAAAATATCTAGGGTCATACCAAAGTTATCATAAAAAAAAGAATTTTTTCTTAAAACTTTAGCACCCTGTAGTTCAAAAGTTAAGACCTTTAGGACATATGTTCATATGAAGTTTTTTTTTCAAAATCGACCCAAGAATAACAACATTAAATATTAGCATGTTATTCAGAAACACCCTGTATGTATATATATATATATATATATATATATTCACTGTTCTATTTTGGGACCGTGCTATCGCATAAAAATCCGTTTTATGACTGAAGGTTGATATCAAAATAGTTGCACTGTCAAGACTCTAGACAACTGCAAATTTGCACGTGGATACTGACAAAACAGTCACTTTATATCACTTGCCAATTGTCAGCAAGTTGCAAGTTCCCGTATACATATAGAAAGTTCAGTGGCAGACAATACTTTACGCCAGCAAACTATCCGTGTGTAAACCCCGCTTTAGTAATTGAAATTATTCCCCTAGTGTCTATTAGTCGCACAACGTGTTTGATTACAAGTTAAAGCAAAAACTTTTGTCTATGGTATACGGTCTTTAATTAATTTCTAATAAAACACATATAAAAAACTTATTCGAAACCCATTCTGCTGAGTTAATTGTTTATTTATTGTTTTTGATGCAGATACACTTTAAGTTGCCATGTATATATTATAAGTAGTACCGAAATGACGAAAGATATTATTTGTCATTAAAATAATATCCCATGAGAGGAACAGTATATGCAACAACGTGTCTGTAGGTTTGCCACATATGCTCATACAATTTATATAAGAATGTAAACATCAGCATGGAATCCCCCTTATTAGCAGGACCAACTTTATCTGTTTCATGGGAATCCTCGCTTTTTTTCTTATCATGACCTGAAATCAGTACGTTATTAAACTTTCATTTCGCTCTCGTTGGTAGTTATAATCTAGTTGAATTATAAAAAAAACTGTTTTAAATTGCTCATATGTTTGAAAACCCGCAAAATATTTTCATTGTTATGATTTAGATGTCAGTTTTATAATTCGTTCGTTTGCAATATACCTACTGTACAATAAATCTTACACTCTAATAACATACAAATATTTAGGTTTGTAATGTACCTAATTAAATATACTTACATACAACGTACCACCAGCAGACCTTAAAATAATATAGGTGAATTATAAGCAAAACTTGTTTTTTTGTAAATTTACCTGCAAAAGAACTAAAATAAAAATCGCACGAACGAATCTCATGGTGTCTGTTGAGGACTTCGTTAAGTTGTGTACGTTCAATAATAATAATTGTATATTGTATTTGGATAATAGTTTAAAACGATATTTATTATTCCAAAGGACAGATTGATAACACAATTGGTGTTCTTTTTAATTAAAAAAACCATTTAGTTCGAGCGGTTATCTTTGTGAGAAGTACACGCTGCCTTTAATAGAAGTACTTTCAATTTAAATTTAATGCTATGGGTTTTAGTTGTCCATTTGTTCTGAAGCTTTTTCCACTTAAAATAATTATAGTATTCTGACAACCAGCCAACACTACATTTTTTTATAGTAAGCTAGTTAATAAGATAAATAAATTAAAACAATTATAATAGATGACCGCTTTCTTAAACATCATAATTAGCATTCATAATTTGGGCTATGCTTTAAGTTTGTGAAGAAATCATTCTTGTTTTATTTATTGTAGAAATCAATATAAACAAAACGCTTAAATTATTATGATTTACTTAAATATTTTAATGTTCCGATTCGGCTCTAGGCAAGCAATTGATTACAGTAATTATATATTAATGATTAATTCATGTTTCAAGTAATTGTAAATCTACTTAGTTACATGTGAACCAGGAGAAAGGTAATTGCAAGTGTATTTACTTACTATTTTATTTAGAGCAACAGTAATAAATTGTAGTCAACTACTTTTTTGCCACTAGTAATAATTGTTAACTTTTTGAACTTATGACAAGGAAATTGTATTTTGCTGTACAACCAAGTTAGATTTTTGGAGCTCCCTCACACTACCATCCATAGGTCTTTCTATGGCGTCAATTTTAAAGGCTATATTCGAATTTGGATAGATACTGCGAATTTTATGTCAATATATTTTTTTATATTGTTTTCGTGAATGTTTATTTGTCTATAGTTTACCGTTTACCAAACTGCACATTTTCTATGTAGTTTGCCCGAACAAATTCTTCATGATTTATGTGTGGAAATTGATCGTGCTGATTGATCTAATTCACCTTCGGCATCATTGTCAGAAAATCGTATTGTGAATGAAGCATATTTCATAGAACAAGTACGGAAGCTTGCAATTCATAGTATGTTATCCACAACAGGAAAGATTATCTTCTTCAAAGAAACCAAAAATGGTTTTGTTTCTCATCGTACCTACAAATGTTGTGCATGAGAAAGAAACAATGAGTTAATAAACTTACGGCAACGATTTAATCCGTGCATTTGTTGGGGCGGTTGTTTTGTCGGGGCTGGGTATGCCCAAGCAAAGGAATTATTTTCAATAATGAATGTCCCAAAAATTACGAAAATACATAATAATACATTCAAGATGGGACGAATTGCTGTGTCAACAAGTGTATGAGAATGTCATGGAAGAAAAACAACTGCCTACCCAAGAAGATCGCGTAGAAGAAGGAAAGAAGGAATTACCTGTATTACTGTTATTGTCGATGGCGGATGGGCAAAAGGATGATACGGACATGGTTATACTTCACTATCTGGCGTAGGATGTATAATTGACCAAAAACCCAAGAAACTGATGTACATAGGTGTAAAAAACAAAGTTTTTAACGTTTGCGTGACTGCCAAAAATGAATATGAGTGCTACAAAAAACTACACAGGTCCTCCACGGCTAGGGAATAAACCATTATTGTCGAAAGGTTTGTTAAAAGTGAAAGCGACTACGATAAGCTCTATAAATATATATCAGGTGATGGAGACTCTAGTATAACTGTTTTATTGCATTTCAAAATATTCGCCTTTAAGATTTACTTTACACTTCTGCGTGCGTTCAAACCAATTCTCGAAACATTTTCCCACGCTGAAGTTAGTATTTCAAAAACATGGTTTTTGAAGGCTTCAACAGCTTCTTGAGGCGATGAAATCGCTGTCCACGCATTTTTTGTTTGACATTCGGGAACACAAAGAAGTCGTTTGGCGATAAATCAGGTGAATACGGTCAATGAGACATTAATTCGATGTTTTTCTCCTTCAAATAATCAATTATTTGACGTGTTGTGTGAGAGCTGGCATTGTCATGATGAAGAATGGTGCTACATTTTCAGTTGATTTTCTTGATTTCATCGATGACTTGTGGTTAACAGATTGTTATATACTATTCAGCGTTAACTGTTATTCGATCCTCTAAAGGAATAGTTGCGACATGTCCAGTACAACCGAAGAAACAAGCCATCATTTTCTTGGAAGTGCTTCGTGAACGAACAACTTTTTTCGGATTCGGTTCATCTTGGAACACCCAAACAGTGGATTGTTGCTTAGTTTCCGGTTCATACGAATTTATACAAGTTTCGTCACCTGTTATGATGTTGTATACGGATTTTGCAGTTTCCTCGGTCGAATTTTTTGAGCATTTCCTTACACCAATTAGCCATTTTTTCACCTTTGATCTAATTATGCGGAATCCATTGGGAATAGATCTTTTTCACAGCTAAAAATTAATGTAAAATCGAATGTACTGCTGTCTTCGATATGCCTAAGGATGCCTCTATCTCACTGTAAGTCACATGCCGATCTTCTTCAATCATGCTGCCCACAGCATCGATGTTTTTTGGAATAACAACCGATTTTGGTCGACCTTCACGAAATTCATCATCACTGATGGAAGCACGACCACGACGAAATTCTACAAACCAATTGTAAACAGTCTTTTCTGATAGTGCTTCATTACCGAAAGTTGAACGAAGCGATTCTATGCATTTTTGCTGAATTAGGACTTTACTAAAATCGTAAAAAATCATCCAACGAAAACTTCATGTGAAATTTCCATTTTTTAACAATTTTTTTTGTAAACAATCACTGTAAAAAACTACTCGGTCAATTTCTAAGCTGCTACTGTTTTCACAATAACAAATGTCAACTTTTACGAAAATAGTAATGACACATTTCAATAGCGCCACCTAGTGGTCGTCTGTAAAAACGTAAAAGGCTGCCCTCCTATATATACAACAATATTGGAGAATGTAACTTACGGACGCAATATTTTTAAACTGGAGTGTGCAAATCACACTAGAAGAGTATTCACTTCGCATTTCTATATATTAATTAAAAGCACACATTTCGATGTAACAGCACGGAACATTGTCAAGTCTAAAACCCAAGTGTCAATTTACTCATCGGGACTAGAATAGCGCATACACCAGAAATCAACCACTGAAAAATAGACTTAAAAATTCATTAAAGCATATTTTTGGAGGTTTGCAGAAAGGAGAACGTTTCTGCGGAAAATAATGTTATTTTGCTCGAATCCGCAAATACCTGTGATAATGCAATTAGTAATGCCGATAGGATATGTGATAGTGTAACAACAAATTATGCCGGACGGTATATGGCTACTGTTGCTACATTTACAGGGGAAAAAAAGAAGTTTGATTCAAAAGGGGCTGTATAGAACTCGATGCATTGATGCCAGTCTATCTTATAATTCTGGGCATACTTTCCACAATCTTTCCACTAAAGTAGATACAAAAAACTTTAAGAAATTTTGCTTATGGCTTGCAAGTATTGAAATCTTACAAGAAAAAAGATAAGCAAATCTTACAATTACCTCACAACAACAAGACATGGACTATGGAACGGATGCAGCAGACCAGATTTACTTACAGCAGAATTTGAAGTTTCAAAAAATAAGATAATGGTGAATTTAAGCAATAGCAACATTGTTGAATTAAAAAGAAGAAAAGTTGGTCAAAGGGAAAACATTCATTGGTTTCAAGCAATGGGAAACCAATTAACAGTTTCTTCTTTTCGTAAAATTTGCTCGTGGAAACAATCCACATCGTCGCACAATCTTGTAAAAGAATTGTTTTACAGAACCCTCGATTTAAAATTTGAAGCAATTGAATACCTAATTGAAAATGAAAAGTTAGGTATTGACAAATTTCAGATAATATCCACTGCCAATCCAATACCACTGCAATTGTATGTGATCTGTTTGCATGTAAGGACTACCAATTTTTAGACGCAAGTGCAGATGGACTAATTGAAATGGATGGCGGCTTAGTAGAGGTTAAATGTCTTTATTCGATTAGAAACAAAAGAACTCGGGAAGTCGTTAACGACAATAAAAAAATGTGTATACAGCTCCATTCAGATGATCGTCTAGCAGATCCTTGAATTTCCAGAGGATTAAAATCCAAGGATTCCGCCTCTTAATTATTTAAAATATTGCGTCGGATTTCAGTGATTATTCGTCAATAATTTACAATTCATACATTACTAGCAGTAAAATTATTTTCAGTTGTTTGGCACGTATGTAGATATTTTTAATTTATATATTTTTTATTAATTAAATATTTTTTTATATCAGACATTTGCTACGTAGTATATCAATTACATTTTTCTGCAATACAGTACCGTAAAGAGAACTGAAGAATAACAGCACAACGTCGTAAAACTGATAAGCATGTCTTTAGATTTCTATCTGTTCTAACCCAACAGCATTCCCGCTATTATCTTTGTAAAGAAATATGAGAAACTTTTTTGAGGATTCAATCAAATTCTGTTTAACTATACAATTAAAATGTGGTATCAGCAGATAAGAAATTTTACTCTGTAAGTAATGAGATAATTTGGAAAGAATCGGATTTGACAATTTTGAGTAATTTAATTTATTATGGAGAATTTCCATTTGAGCATTAAATTTATATTAATAAAAAAAATTCTGATTGATCAAAAATTATCAAATAATCTCATACCCGAGAAACCCGACTACACAAAGGTTGTGCCAAATATGAGATTAAAATATTGATTCCGTTGGGAGGGGGCCCCGAAAAAGCTAACTTGATAATATACGATTAAAACAGTTAGGTACTCTTAATAATTGATGCGATCAATGCAAAATCGAAGAATTTAAAAATTATCTGTTGTAACACTTTTTATCGCATCTACTTTTATGGTAGAGGGTATCCTGTCCTTAAGAAGGCACTAAAGTGACTCGAAGGAAACTAAAATTAGGGTTTTCTATTGCTACCGTATATAGGTTAATAGCGAACCTCTCCCCTTACAACTGTTTTAACTAGCACACAATATGTCCAAGATTAAAATAAGGTGAAAAGATGATCCAGAATATAATAAGAACTAATGATAAAATATTGCCAAACAGTGCAAAATATGGTAAAGGGTACCTATTTTTTCACCTTGTTACAAACTACCATGCTCTAAGAACATAACCCACAGAATCTCAATGTTAAGATTTACTAATTATGTTAAAATCAAAACAATGCCAAGACTCTGTATCGAATATATTATTTTTTACACTATACGAATAGCCTCTAGGTTGGATCCAGTTCGCTTTCCAACGTTCATATAGACAATCGTAAAACCTGGGTCATACAGGGAAATGACTATAATGGTTTATCAATTTCAAAAGTTTTATTTAATTCTAATTGGCAGGTCAGTTTAGGGTGCCCTTAATCGCCTTTCTGACTAATTATAATCTTCAGACTAATTATTATTTCAATTATAATTACCACACATTAAGTAGACTGATGGATTGGTTTGCTTTGTATGTTTACACTCAGATTTTTGTTTTAAATTTCTAAATGATCAAAAATACGTACTTTTAGTTAACATATGTTATAGCTCATAGTGTTGTAGTTGAAGAAACAAAAATGCTTTTTTCTTAATGCTTTTACGAGTTGATACGTAATATACATAATACAGTAAAACCAAAATTTGCGTATTGTATACTTTTAGGATTCTTAGAAATATATAGACATTTTAGTATTTCTTAAACCAGAAAAGAAAGCGGAGTATAGGCCAACCGTTATTTCTTTTATGAAGCTTATCAAACATACTGGAATTAATCATACAAATTAATAATAATATATTCATAAAAAAACATAATATACTTTCACCTTTTCAGTTTGGCTTCCGTCCGAGTCATTCAATAATCCATCAGCTACGATTAACAGAACATAATATATACTTCAACCATGTGATAAGGTTTGGCAAAAAGGATTATCACATAAAGGGCTTTTAATGAATATACCCGTCCATCTAATTAAACTAATAACATAATTTGTAAGTGATAGGAATTTTACTATGAAAATCATAAATAAATAAAACGTATTCCTGCTGAAGCGCCACAGGATTTGATGTTGGGACCAATTATGTTCAATATTTACAAGTCTGATACACCTTTACCAAATAAGTCTCCCTAGGTACGCCGACGATAAACCACTGATTATTCAGCGGGAAAATACATAGATACTTTTACAGTGGCTTGTCAAACTGCGTAAAATATGTTGTGAGTCTGCTCCGTTTTCTCGCTACCATTTGCTCGTCTTCATTTGTTTACCACCGATTGCTCGATTGCCAATTGCTAGCTGGGAGCGAGGCTCACGAAGACAGTTGCTCGCCATCCGTCTGCTCGATAGCAAACTTGCCCTCAGTAGTGAGTGTAACTGCATCAGTGCAGAAGCACAAGTTTTTTTTTATTAAGAAGATTTGCGAATTATTTTAGTTTTTTATTCTATAATTAATCTTTTCAGATACCATAGTTATAGAAAAAGTACTAATTTGTTGAAAAGTAGATTTTGAGATTTAAAAAAGCAACAACAAACAAGTTGTTTCTAAAAAATATTTATCTATGCTTATGTTAAGTGTGTGGATGTGGATATCGTGGAAACGGCTGGCCATACCCTTGGTCCCCTTGTTAACGATTTAATTGGTAGCGTAAAAAAATTTTTTTTTAAACCCCCTAGAAAGTCCAATTTTATAAGGAGCTACTTCCAAATGTTCCGTTGCCTCCCGAACTGATAATTACAAGAATAACAAGGGTACATGGTTAGAGGCAGCAATTTTTTACGCCGATAGTTTTGAAGGTTTTAAAGATGTAATTCTTCAAATAACTAATTCCAGCGCCGCTTTGGATAATACTAAAAAATTAGTGAAATCGACAGAACTGCCTCAGCGTCTTTGTTTTATTAGCTCAAACTATAGCTTCGTTTCAAACTCCATTCGCAAATTAGAAACTCAAGGGATGTCTCTTTCAGACTCAATTGAAATAATAAACGAATTTGATAGATTGTGTAAGAAAGTTAAGGGTCAAATAGGTGATCTTAAATGTCAAACATTTAATAGTGTCATACAAAAATTTCTGAATTTAAAACAAATTTACCAAGTTCTTAGAGACGAAATAGTAAGAGATAATAACTTCAGTTTCAATTTGGAATTCAGTGTTAAGTTAAAAACTGCACCCCTCACTTCTGTCGACGTAGAAAGAAGCTTTTCTATTTATAAACATATGTTTTCAGATAGAAGGCATAATTTCTTGTTAGAAAATTTCTAACAATTTCTAATCATAAATTATTTTAGAAATAGTTCTTAGAGTAGTAGTTCTAGGCTTAGTTTTTATATATAATACGAGTAAGTTAATTAGTGTACGTATTTGTTGATTTTGTCTAATAAAAATTATTATACTTGAGTTTACAACTTCTATTAATTATTCTTGTTATTTTTGCCTATTTT
>JABXWE010027375.1:0-23997 GCA_014611495.1 Limonius californicus | reverse complement strand
GTAGGCCCCGTGTCCAAGTGTTGTTGGGCACGTCAAAAGAACCCTCAAACAGGCTAAATTTCCAGGTGTGGTAGGATCGCTCCCTGGCGTCGGTGGTTAGCCATAGTAGCAGAAATAGGCCGACGTTAAATAAAAAATAAAACAAACAATCAAGGTATTATGAATCAGAGAAGCCTGTTTGGTATATTTGATATTATATAACTTACTTCTAAATAAAGTATAATTGAACGAGAACAACAAAGTCTTATTTATAAATATTTAGGTTTGAGTATTTACGATGTCATAAAATAGTAAGTATGTATAACAATTTATGAATTTAAAAGTAAACTGTCAAGCATACCGAACAGGCATCTCTAACCCATAATAAAATTAAAGAAATTTAATATCGCAGTACCTTGTGATATGTATTTTGGGTTGCCTATTTTTGGAATGGTAACCTTGTACATTAACGTGAATAGACATGTATATAGTTAAATATCAATTAGTCTTCGTATTGTTCAGTGTCTAATTTGGTGCTCAGGTGCCAGGCGTGTCTTTTTGGGCACATTAACAATGTGTAGGTTTCGTAGAGTCTGATGAAAAAACTTATATTTGTACATATTGTAATTATTCGTTATTGACTGGCCTAGCTGCGAAAGAAGCGATAGGACACATAAGGACAAAGGCACTAAACAACAGAAGAATAGAGAACATCAGAAGCCCTAATAAAGAAAGCACTGCATTTGAAACGGCTCAACACGAACTCAGAAAATGATAAAGAAGCATATGAAGAACAACAAAATAAAGTGAGAAGAATGGTAAGAAAAAAAAATAACTTAAAATGGGAACAAAAACGTGAAGAACTCGAAAGATGCATAGGAGGAAAGAAATCAGGAGAAGCATGGAGGACATTAAAAAACTTAAGAAAACAACATGCGGATAGATATGATATACAATTTAGTTCTTCAGGCCATTGGGAAATATACTACCAACAACTACTCACGGAAGAAAGACAAGAGTACCTAGTAACCATAGCAGAATATGCAGAACTCGCGAAAATAAAAAACACAACCATTACCGAAGAAGAAGTCAAGAGAATAATAAGAACCTTAAAAAATAATAAGGCCCCAGGGCCAGGCGGCACACCCGCAGAATTTATAAAGCATGGCACAACTAAGTTATACAGGATGCTAGGAGAACTGATGACTGAATACATAAATGGACAACCAACTCCACCAGAATGGAAGGACGCATATATCGTTTCTATTCATAAAAAATGAAGGAAGGACAAATGCGAAAACTATAGGGGGATATCTGTAACTAGCACCTTTACAAAACTGTAAGGGAGAATAATAAAAATTAGAATAGAAGAAGGACATAAAAATCAGGAACTCGAAGAACAGAGTGGATTTAGAGCGGGCCGATCATGTAATGATAATGTATTTTGCCAGTCACAAATAATACAAAAAATAATGGCCTCGGGAAGAGAGGTCCACTTGGTATTCGTGGACCTTACAAGAGCCTATGACGGCGTCACTCAGAAAAAACTTTGGAAGGCATTTGCAAACGCAAAAATTAGCAGTAAATTAATAAGAGCAGTTCAGGAATTGTATATGAACCAAATATCAAGAATAAAAATTAGACAAAACTTAACAGGTGGATTCAAAGTAACTAAGGGAGAAGGATATGCGATATTCCCTTCGCTATTTATAATATATGTTGACCAAGCTCTAGAAATATGGATGGAAAATGTAATAGAACGGGACTACCTGTGAATGATGATACGATACTGTATTCACTGCACTTTGCGGACGACCAGGTATCATAGTACAGGACTACGACGATGTTTCATACATGACCAGGAAACTGTAGAAAGAATACACATGGTGGAGTTTGGACATAAATTTTAACAAAACACAATATCTGTCATTAGGGGTGGCTAAGTCAGAAATTATATTAGACACGGGCAAACAAATACGGAAATGCCATAACTACACATATTTAGGGATGAAAATAGGCAAAAATGGAATATATGAAGAAGAAATAACAGAAAGTATGACGAAAAGAAAGCGAGCAATTGGGATACTGAATTCGGTACTATGGAGCAAAAGTATAAATAAAAACATATAATATGTAACACCATTGTAAAAACAATCACTACTTACGGAGCAGAAGTATGGCAAATCACTAAAAAAAAACAACAAATAAATTGAGGGCCCTAGATGTGGATTTTTGGAGAATATCAGCGAGAGTATCTAATAGAGATATAATTAGAAACGAAACAATTAGAGAAAGAATGGAAGTAGAAAAGTACATAATACAAGAGATTCAGACGCAGCAATTAAGCTGGTACGGTCAAGTGCCAATAATGAACGACACACGCCTCCCGAAGAAAACCATGAACTATATTCCCCCGTACAGAAGAAAAAGAGGAAGACCCCGACGAAGTTGGACAAAAGGGGTACATGAAGCTTTAGAAGCAAGAAATATAAATCCTGAACTATACTGGAATAGATGGAAGAACGCATTGGGAATGGGAAACGGCATAGACTTTAAAACTGGTTAAGAAGAAGACATTTGATTTTTCTTTCAGATTTTGTATGAAGTCTAAGTGCTTAATAAGGCCCAAGAAAGTGTTTTCATAGATTTATTTTTAGAATATGGGCAATATCAATAATGGTGAACCTTATTAAATTCCTTTTTGTCTGAAAAGTCTAATCCCATTATCGTAAATGAATATTGCTGAAGGGAGAACAATATTCTCTATCGATAATCAACAAAGTAGGTATATCAGCTATATACAAATATATGGGGTTATGGGGTTGTTAATATTCGCAAACAAAAAACATGTTGTTACTAAGGAGGTGACAGCACATTGAATTTTTACGCTGAACATCTAGAATTCAATTCCCAGTACCCGAACGGCAGTTTTCCCTAGCAAGGCAATCACGAGCGAGGTATTCAGTCTAGTAAATTTTTTATGGAGTAGACGTATTTATACTTCCCGTGGTTTGCCGCCCACGTTCAGTTGTAGGTCTTCCATGTCTGTGGCACTTTAAACTTGCAACAAGCAACAAAAAGCAGTCGCTGCGGCTCTTAGTAATTAAAGGACTCGAATAAGAATGAGATAGGTACAAGCGATTTCGTCAATTTACAGCAATCAATATTTCTGCAACGCTTGGCTTTATACTTTTGCCAGACCCTGTATATACCAGACCTAAAACATTAAGTGGTAATCACGCATTTGCTTTGGCTTAATGTTGCTCAACTGTTAGAAGAAATAAAATAAAAAACGCAATTATTTTTGTTAGACATCTGTATTTAATGTTGTAGGTACCGATATATTTTAGGTTATGGAAACCAAATATATAATTACCTGCTGGGATCAAAAATTCAAATAAGATTCCAACAACAGGTTTGCCAGCAGGACCCGGTATTTGGTTGATTATTTGTCTGCGAATTCGTATGTTCAAGGTCCACTTAATCAGTCGCAGCATTAACACTACACCAATTATTAGCAAAATCACGGATAGGAACATGATTGTTTCTGCTGAATTACACAAAATTCAATTTAACTCTTTTATAGATACTGCACTGTACGATATTTTTTAAAAGGTAATCGACAATTTAACACAAATACCATATTGTTGCATACAACAAATTGGAATGTTAATTACAACCGACTTCGCTTACAATATTATAATTTAATGATTAAACAGGCAATTACATACATACGGTCGTTATCGTGTCAGATAAACTACAGAGGGGGAATAGCATTAAAACTAGTTTCCAGTAGTCTATATTGAGAAGAAAGTTATCATAGTAGTATTATCGAATATGTTTGTATACAAGGTGAGTTACCTAACACGAGTCAGCTTGCTATGATGGTAATTTGCACACACACATTTTTGGTTACATTTGTACATACGGGGTGCTCTCTATTATAATGTGTCCAATTTTTTTAAGACTTCAGTTAACTGATATATCCATCGAGCTGATTCATCTTAGCAGACTCACTCTGTATTACATATTATAATAATCAATTACAACCTTTTATTTTTATTATAGATATAAGATTACTACACAGTACAGGGATGATAATATAATAAATATACAGGGTCGCTAAAATGTATGGAAACGGTCAAATATCTTGGAAACCGTTTATCGGAATTCTTTAAGATTTGGCACAAGACTATAAGCAGTTAAGTTCTACTATCTGTAATTTTTACAACTTTATATTTTCATTTGTTTTTAAGATCCAAGGCTAACTTAATTTTTTTTAGGATGCACTAGGGGTCAATTTCACCATTTTTGAAACCACCATTTTTTTCTGAATTCAGTAATGTAGTACATGCGTATTTTATCTTTTAAATAAACTTCAAAAAAACGTTGCATACTTTATTAAAAAAATTAAATCTGGGTTTTTGAAAATACAGTAAAACAAACTTACAATTTTAGATAAAACGGAAAAAAATTACAACAGGTGTTCAAAGTGCTCTCCGTTCACTTCTTGGCAATAATGAACACGTTGAACGAAGTTTTGCAACGAATCAATCAATGTATTTGGTGAAATACTGGCAATTTCGTTCCTTATTCGTTCATGCAACTCTTCCAAATGCATTGGTCTGTTAACATAAACCCTTCAAATGTATAGATTGGAGAAACAGGGGGTTAAACATCTCAGGAGAATCTCTACATCACCTAAGATTTGCCGATGACATTGTGATTCTAGCGAAGTTAAAGGAAGAACTGACAAATACGCTGAAGGATGTTCGTACAGCTCCAAAAAGAGTAGGCTTAGAAATAAACGATGATGAGGCAATCAAAATTGGCAACGACCAAATAGAAAGAGTATCCAAATACGTATACCTTGGAGAAACAATAACAATTGGAAAGGAAAACCAAGAACTAGAAATTGACAGAAGGATACGACAAGGCTGGGCAGCGTATGGAAAATTAAAAGTTATATTGATAATGAAAATACTATCATACTAATATCTACTAATATCACTGAAATCTGAAATATATAACCAGTGCATACTGCCGGTGGTGACGTACGGAGCGGAAACCTGGGTCCTCACAAGAGCAATAATTAACAAGCTACAAGTTCATCAAAGAGCTATAGAAAGAAAAATACTCGGAATCACTTTGAAAGACCATAAGACTAACACTTGGGTAAGATAAAACACAAAAGTAGAGGACGTCATTAGACGGACAGCATCATTGAAGTGGGAATGAGTAGGACATATGGCCAGAGGAGTAGATACGTGGAGCGGGAAAGTGATTAGATGAAGACCATGGGTCGAAAGACGAAAAGTAGGTAGACCCCAGATGAGATGGAGCGACAATATCAAAAAAGTAGGAGGATTAAATTGGTATGAAGTGGCGCCAAAATCGTGAAAATTTGTAAAACATGATGGAGGCCTATATACAGAGGATAAAAAATGGCTAAACTAAGAGGAAGAAGAAGAAGATCACCTTATCCGCAAGCTACCGAAACCGAAGTCCATTAAGTGAAAGGAACATGTGAATATGCTCGTTTACCTCTCTACAATCGGTCTAACATCGAAAACAGATTATTGTGCCATAAGAGATTTTATGAAGGTATACAATATGGATTCTTGAAAATTATGGCTATATGCAATAACCATCTAAACACCAGGTTTCTAAAGCGTCAAAAACGGCAAACAAGTACAGCATCTGCGGACGATGTGAGATACCGTACTTGCTTAGAATGGAAGATACACGTAACCCATACGTAACCCCTGATATAACTGATATACGAGGTCGGACAAATATGAAACGGGATTGGCACTACTGCGGACGCTATAAGAAACTGACTGTTTCCAATTCATATCCAAATTGTAGCTGGAACTTTCGTTTACACATAGCTAAAACGGCATCCTGTCAGAACTTGCGTGGTAGGCTGTGCATGCGAATGAACAAGTTAGTGCAGCTGTCACATGTGACACAAGTCAAACATGGAGCAGAGAGCGAACATTAAGTTTTGTTTCAAATTGGGGAAAACGGCCGATCAAAACGAGAAACCCCGTAACGATCGAAAAAATCCGACAACTTGTGGCGGCTGATCGACGACTGTCGACTGACACTGAGAATGATGGAGCAGGAGCTGAGTATTAGCCGTGAAACCATTAGAACCATTTTGGAGAAGGATTTGAAGAAAAGGAAATTCTGTGCCAAATTTGTTCCGCACAATTTGACCGCTGAGCAAAAAGCGCATCGAGTGGACACCTCCCGCGACTGCATTGCAACAGGCAACAGTGACCCAAATTTTCTGGATTCAATTGTTACTGGTGACGAGTCGCGGTGCTTCCAGTACGATCCAGAAAGCAAGAAACAAAGCATGGAATGGCGATCGAATACGTCCCCCAGGCCAAAGCAATTCCGTCTCCAAAAATCGAAAGTGAAGACCATGCTGATCACTTTCTTCGATACTCAAGGCATCATTCACAAAGAATTTGTGCCACCGGGTGCCACCGTCACTAGCCTGTACTACAAAGGTGTCATCACGCGTTTACTAAAACGCATTCAACGAGTGCGACCGCATTTGACAGCCTCCGGCAAGTGGCACCTTTTACACGACTATGCCCCTATGCATTCTGCATTGATTGTGAAGACGTTTTTGGCGACAAGAAATGTCCCAGTCTTAGAACATCCTCCCTATTAGCCGGGTCTGTCTCCAGCGGACTTCGTGCTGTTTCCTCAGCTGAAATTGACCCTCAAGGGAAGGCGCTTTTGCGACGTGGAAAACATTCAATGAAATGTTACCGCCGAACTAAACGCACTTCCTCGCGACAAGCTTAAGCAGGCTTTCCGCGACTTGTATCGTCGATGTCAACGGTGCCTAGAAGTCGAGGGAGATTACTTCGAAGGACGCTAGAGGTACTTTCACCTATGGCTACCTCACATGCTTTGTATTTGATCAATCCCGTTACATATTTGTCCGACCTCGTATAACTACAAAAACGCAAATATTTTAGACATATCATCCGATATCGAAGATACCAGGTCTTATAACTAATAATTCAGGGAAAGATCGAGGGCAGTAGAATCAGGGGAAGAAGAAAAATCTCCTGGTTTCAAAATTTCCGGGAATGGTATGGAAAAGGCACCACAATACTGTTTTGATCTGTAGTATCGAAGGAGCTGATAGCCTTAATGATAGCTGGGAGAAGTAACAGAAGAAGGAGATAACTACAAACTAACTAGAAGAGGAAATGTATGAATTCCGAAAAAAAGACAGAGGGAGAAATTTCCGCGACGACGGAACAAAACAGAAATTGTTTAACCATTGACTATGATCATGATGACGAATCTACAATAAATCTTTTTCATGTTATTATAAATTTTATGAAAGGAATACAAATGTCAAAATTTAAACATTAGATATTAAAGTTTATTTGGATTTACATAAGTACAGATTACATTGGCAATATTTAGATATGCTCATTACATTCAGAAATCTTTAATGCCGGCGTTAATATGATCAGTAATTTCCTTATTTGAAACCTTGGCAAATACACTGGGCGAGCAGGGGCCGCCACATCCTCTAGCCCAAGACACAATAGCTACTTGTTTTCCATCAACAACAATAGGACCACCAGAGTCACCCTATATTTGAAAATGTTTGAGATTATTATATTTTATTTTAAATATTGTGAGTTACTTACCTGACATGAAGATTTACCACCGTTTATGTAACCGTAACAGTACATACGGTCAGTGATTTTTTGACCAGGGTAACACGTTTCACATGTTTTGGTACTAAATTTAGGTAGTTGAACCATTTGTGTAACGATGATCAATTCTACACTCTGCTAGTGCCAGCAGCATGGCCTTCTGGTTGATGGAATCAAAACCCTATTGGAAATCAATCAAAATAAGGATAAGCGGCTTATTGTACTCTATGGACCTCTCAATAAGAACCTTTACGGCCAGCAAATGGTTATTTGTGACGTAGCCTCTTCTGAAACCTGCCTGTTCCCTTGCCTAATAGAAATCAAATTTTGATGTCAATCGTTGTGTAATGATCCTCATGAGTAACTTGTAGATATGCGATAAGAGGCTTATAGGCCGGTAGTTGGCAAGATTGGCAATATCTCCTTTCTTATGAATAAGAATAATGATTGCATTGTTCCATTGGGTAGGTGTGATTCCTCTAGAAATGCAAGCCTTAAGTAGCTTTTAAAGAGAAAGTTTTCCACTGAATTTGATAGTCTCAATGACTACTTGGTTTTCGCCAGGCGCCCTGTTGTTCTTCATGCAGGTAAGGGCGCTTTCTATCTCGCTTATAGTTACATCAGGAATATCTTCAGATCTTTGATTCTAGATGCTGGGAAGTTGTGCATATTCCGTTTCAGAATCTTATTGTTTGTAAAGGGTCTTGTAAAAGTGTTCAACTATTGTCAAGATTTCTTCTCTGTCAGATGTAACATTACCGTGTAGTAACCAAATTAAATACACATCGGTAAACATAAGTGTTTATTGGTTATTCATAAGTGATGTTCCTTATAGGAACGCTCGCAATCGAATCTCCCTTTTTGCACACATACATATCTTTCATAAAATACCTTACTTGCTATTTATAAATAGTGCAATGACTTAAATATATGCATACACACCAACTATAGGAAAGCTGAGTTGACTTCCAGTGCAATTACTGCAAGCTATTAGTAAGAGTTCAATAACTTGTAATAGGTACAAATTTATACACAGAAGTCCATCACAACCTCGCTGATCTATAAGTTTGTAGATATTTTTCTAGGTGCCACTTAGGTTTTTCGTACCTCTGTTGTTCTCTATTACCCTGGTTATCTCATCTGTGTTATATTTACGTATGTCCTTTTTTACCGTTTTAGAAATATCTTTATTTAGCCGCTTGAGTTCGTATTGGTTTCGAGTAGGACTTTCTCTTAATTTTCTTCTTTGTGCCATAAGATCTTTTGTCTCTTTGCTTAGTTTTCCCGATTTCGTTGTTTGTTTTTGTGTAAATCTTTCTTGGGCCGTCTTTAATGTATCAGTAATTTCTTCGTTCAGTTTTTTGATGTCGACCTTTTCTGGTTTTAATTTATTAAGATGAGATAAGCTTCTTTCAATGTATTGTTGGTATTGTATTGGATCTTCGATGTGTGTCCATTTCTTAGCATGTGTTTGTGATGTTAGTATCTTCCTCTCTTTCTTTATGTTAATTTTAACTGTTGCTCTAACCATTCTGCGGTCACTCCCTGTAGAACATTTGTTCGTAACGGTAACATCCTGAATTATTGTTCGGTGATTTGTGATTATAAAATCGAGTTCATTTCTTGTGTTGCCGTCGGGACTGCACCACGTCTATTTTCTTTGTGGCTTCTTCTTGAAGAAGGAGTTCATGGCATACATACTCTCGTGTAAAAAATATTGTAGCAACATATTACCTCCGTCATTACGTTCTCCATAGCCGTAGGTTCCCAGTGCGAACTTAGAATCATCCTCTTTAGTACTAAGCTTGGCGTTGAAGTCTCCCATTAGGACATTATATTTTGTTGGTGATTCTTGCATGGCTTTAGATATATCTTCACAGAAGTTTTCCATCTCCTCGTCGGGATATGCACTTGTGGGAGCATAGACTTGGATAACCTTCAGCTTATATTTGTTGTTTAATTTAAGTGTGAGAGCGAGGACTCTACTCCTAAAGTTTTTGATTTCCAGTACATCTTCTATATGTTTTTTTTTGTGGACGAGGACGCCGACGCCTCCATTCGATGATCCATCTTCTCCCTTATAGTGTAGGAGGTGTGCAGTTTTGAGGATAAGTTGTTGCTCTCCCCTACGTCTGACTTCGCATATCCCTACTATATCCCAGTTTACATGGTTGAGTTCTTCTTCCAGTTCAGTAAATTATTCCTATGACGAAAAGGTTCTGGTATTATAAGTAGCTATAAATAATCGCTTATTCCGTTGTCGTTGCTTTGTTCGTCGTTGTTGCTAGCCTGATCTTATCCGGGGATTCTTAGCACCCTCTATCCGCTGATCTCCTTGACTGCTACCATAGTCATTTCAGTAACTTAACAAAAATGACTGCATTAGCAACCGTGCTGTAATTTTTTCATTATTTTTTCTTGCAGCTACTGTTTTAAGCTTTTGTGTGTTTGTGTTGTATATTTTTTAAGCAAAAAAGCTGAAGTGACCACTTTGAGTGGACTTTTTTATGATCTTAAAAACAAGCCAATTCCCCATTCTATACTTTAATCTTTATTATAGTTCTGTGTCTAAACATTTATTTAAATAAAGGTTTAACAGTTTTGTATGACTCGAATATTATTTTCAGTTCTAGGCAATGTCTGGCCGGTGCATGAGTATGGAAGTATGGATAACTAAAGAAAATTTATAGTCGTTCTGTTTGTCAAAATTCAACCCTCCTAAGTAAAACTTATAAGACTCCTAACAGTGCCGTTCCAAAAGTTATTAAACGTTAAAACATGAAAAGGTAATTTTCTGTTTTTTTTTTATATCGTATGGAGTTACTGTTTATTATAAAACTAAATGGATACTACTCTAACAATTTTCCATGTCTTGTATCTTTTAAAATCTGTTAGAAGCTGTATTAATACAGTACATATTTTCGTTAATAAGTTTCGAAAGATTTTACAATTTTAGGCAATGAAAATGGTTTTCCAAAGTTCATTAAAAAAGCCTGTTTTAAAACTATGATGTCTTCCAGAAGCAGACATGGACTGTAATGTTGAAACAGAATCATTTAATTAAAAACAGAACTAAAAAACTGTATTTTTTTAAATACACTTTGTTTTTTAATTTGTTGAGCCGTAACCAACAAGGAGTTCATGGAGCGCGTGAGATCTTATATGTGTACAGCAGAAGACCGCGAAGGAGGCCGAAAATCGTTTTGATTATATTTATATTTTATTATAATCTTGGTGAATTTTGTAAATAAACGATTTTGACTGTGAGTATTTTTTAGTACTGTCGAAATTAGGCCAATAAGTCTATTATCCTTCATTCTAAAATCGATGGAAAAACTGGTAGAAAGGCACGTAAAGGAAGGGGCACTCATAGAGAAAGTTCTACAACAAAACCAACATGCCGACCTACCAGGCAAATCATGTGAAAGCGCTCTCCATACCCTGGTTAAGAGGACAGAGCGCTGCCTACAAAACAAGAAATCGCTTTAGGAGCCTTCCTTGACATACTCCTTTGAATCAATGATTCAGCGACTAAGAGACATGGTGTTGACGACACCTCATGTAGGTGGATAAGAAATACACTACAAAGCCGACAAGTACAAGCCATATTATGCGGCAAAGAAATGGAGGTGTCGGTAACCAAGGGATGCCCGCGAGGAGGGTTACTATCCCCCTTACTTTGGGATCTGGTTATAAACAAACTCCTCACAAACCTGAATCACGAAGGTTACTTTGCCCTTGGTTATGCAATGATATAGTCGTCCTTATAGAGGGTAAGCGCAGCAATATAATTTCAGAAATAATACAAGCAGTTCTGGCTAAGGTCGAGACACGGTGTAACAAGGAAACCTTGCAGTAAATTCTACAAAATCCAGCCTCTTGCCATTCACTAGGAAGAGAAATCACGGAGGCATAAATCCTCCGGAGCTCTTCGGAGAAACTTCTCAACTAGACGTCAAGTCTATCTGGAACCAACATTTGCAAAGAACCACTAACAAGGCAAAACAACCTTAATGACAGAAAGAAAATCATTTGAAAACAAATGGGGATTAAAACCAAAAATGGTTCATTGGCTTAACACAACGGTGATAAGACCGATAATATCCTATGGTTACAAACAATAAACCAGCTTCTTAGTGTTCAAAGACTGGCTAGTCTCTATATAACTGGAGCGTTCAGAAGCACTAGATGCTCTCCTGCAATTTCCTCCTCTAGATATAATACTCAAGGGCGAGGCACGCATGGGAGCGTATCGCCTAAACTGCACGGGTAATTGGAGAAGCACTCAATACACTTGGGGATACTCCAAAATAATAAATGTAGTATCTGACCCAAAATTTAAAATGGGAACGGACTACATGTTAACAAAATACTCATTTCACAAACCCTTCGAAGCACGGATAAACCGTGAAGAATGGGATCAAGGGGAACCATCAGACTTGCATAAAAGCTTAGTATGGTATACAGACGGTTCACGCACGAGTAACGGAACCGAAACTGGTGTATACGGCAGTAGACCAAGATATAGTACCTCCATATCTTTAGGCCAAACCGCCACAATATTCCAAACTGACACCTATGCAATTCTAGCGGCAATAGAGAGAACATAAGAAGGGGCTATACAAACAAAACCATACTTATTATCTTTGACAGTCAGGCAACTTTGAAAGCGCTTTGAATTCAAACCAGATTAAGTCAAAACTTGTCTGGAACAGCCTTCGTAGTCTCCTAACACTGGCAAACTCTAACAAGGTAAAACTTGTGTGGGGGCCAGTGCTATATTTATTTGATCGTGCCACTTCATCTGAATTAGAGTCGTATTTTAATTGCCGCATCATAGGAATAAAAATTCTTTTATATTGCCATTCTTAAGTCTATCGCTATATTATTTTCTTTTTTAAGATTGAGTTATGGGAGGCCAATTTCGTAAAGCCTTTGAAAGTTCCCTTTGTACGCTAGATTTGCCGATCAAAAACTATTCTCGGAAGTCGCACGTGTTATTTCGTTCCAGAATTTATTGCTCCATATTTTGCAATGTGGTGTAATCTTTTTGGCAATCCAGGTTCGCTTTGCATTTCCTCGGCAGTCGGACTTAACATCTTCTCCGACCAAGTCGGCTTTAACATCTTCTCTGATTCGGTTTCTTGCGATAAGTGCCGTAATAAGTACTGCAGGGGCGGCTTCGGTTTTCGATGGGTTTCCATCGCATGAATTTCGTAACGCTGTTTTCACCGTGCGGTGAACAGAACCATCGACAAGTGTCGGATTTAAAGAAACACGCTGGAATTGTTCCCCTGGAAAGGCAATTTATTGCGAAATTGCGGATCGCCTTTGGCGGATTAATATCGAGTGCATTTCCTGTCCCTCTGGTAGTGCCGCTGTTGCGACGAACGCATTGAAGTTTTGGCCCTTAAGTTGACTCCATTCGATCCAGTCTTCAGGGGCTACCCGTGGATTTTTCCTGCTTCTTAAAAACACAAGAACACTCCAAAATTGTGCCTGCTTCTCTCTCTACTCCATTCACTGAAAGTCAAGGTAAACGAACTAGTTTTTGTGTTGTGAAAAAAATACCTTTTACGCGTTTCACTTCCAAAATTCAAGTGATTGAACCTTTTTCGACGCGACAAAAAGCGACCTTCAGTCGCCAATTGTCATTTTCTTTTCCTGTTAATTGTAAAAAAAGTAATTATAGATTATATCATTTTTGTAAACTCAGACGCCACTGGCTACGCAGTTTTGTTTGAAGAATTTAAATGCCGTAAGGCAAGGGCGGCGAGTCTCCTTTTTAAACGTTCAATTAACCGTTTGTAGTATTGAACTATAAAATCACCATTTGCTGTCATTTTTGTACTATCATTGATTTCCAATAGTTTAATTATATGGGTTTTGAAATTTATTACATTTTTTATTTTTGTATATTTTTTTATCTTTGTATGAATGAATGAATGAAGGTGGCACAATAAAGCTGAGTCCGATTCCCGTAAGCTGCTGGCTTCTCGGCCTTCCATGAGAACCTGCAATCAGCTGTGACTTGGAAGGTGGCGCCCGTTAATTTCGACCTGCCCTGTCCACAACTAGGAAGATTTCTTCCCTTAAGCGATTTCCGTGAACCTCCCCAACTCCTCTGAGCTAAGTTGTAGGCCCTTTTTCCACCAATCCTATTGCGGATCGACTAGCTCGTAACACCAGGTCCAGAGACATAGAAGAAAATGAAAACGCAGATAAACTAGCAAAACTAGGATCTGAAACTCCGTTCACAGGGCCTGAACCTGTTGTCGCTCTAACTAAGCGTACAGTGAGAGGAGCAGTTAAGAATGGATCGTAACCAAACATTCGGAACACTGGAGGCTCTCACCTCGACAAAGACGAAACAAAGCTATGATGGGCAGCCATCCCCACAAGCTTACCAAAACAGTGTTACAACTCAGTAGCACTCAAATTGGAGTAGTGACAGGACTTCTAATGGGACACTGGCACTTCAGACAACACCTCTACAACATAGGGTTATTTAACGAAGATCCTATACGCAGCCTGTGTGGCGAGGAAGAGGCAACAGCCTGCCACATAATATTCCAACGCGAAGCCTTAGCTCGTAGAAGATATCAAATCTTTGAGGGCACTAATCCCATCGAAATACAACTGCAAGCTAGTCTGATTAATAAACTCCTAGACCTGATAAAGAGGACGGCTCTACTTTACAGCGACTAGCGACAGAAGGGGATGCACAATAGACCAAAGAGGCCACAGTGTCAAATGGGAGTAACAACCCTCCCCGTATAAACAATCTACAATCTACTGTCGAAAAGAGCTAAAAATATTTTGTTTTACTATTAGTGTTAACACAGCTAAATGAAGATCCTCGTGAAAGGGTCAAGGACCAACAGCTTATGGGGAATCGAAGTTACTTTCTTGTGCTTTCTCCTAAATACATCTTACAAAATACATGCAAACGAAAAAATACACAAACATTACAAGTCGTGAATTTTGAATAATGGTTAGGAATATATTGAACTAGATACGAAATAATTACTGCAATCACAAGCAGAAAAATAAAACGTTCAAAATAGAAGTAAGATCGGCCCTGTTATAGATTATGTATAAACAAGGGGTTTCGTGACGTCCCAATTTGGTGGCTCGCCGCTACTGGCCATAATAGTTATGGCAATGTCAAGTACTGCGTAGCCAATAATAGTTGAGTTCACAAAATCGGAACGGTAATTTATTATTAAACAATTTTTTTAGCAACTGAAGGTTACTTCATTTCATGAAAATCAAACGACTTCTATTTGCCATAATTCGGAGCACTATCAAGAAAAGGGAAATCGCTAACAACGGATTTTTTTACCTTATTTCAAGATAATGTTGAGGAAGGTAAGCACAATAAAGTTTTCTACTTTATATCCTTATTTGCGGGACGCTCCTGCATGGAAGATGACAAAATGGCAGCAGAAACTCAGGGATTGCATTATATGACAAGAGCTTGTGTAATTGAAATTCCTTCAGGTAAACAAAGGATAAAGAAGCTGGGGTTGCAGAACATTGCCTCATTAAGGTTTTTTGTCTTCGGAAACGGCGAATTACATGTTTTCAAACAGCCAAGAATGAAGATCACAGGTACAGAGTTTTTGTTAATGCGGCGAACGATAACGAAAACGGTAACGGGTTTGATTTTTCTCCGCACCAAGCAGAAGGAAAAACACCACTGTATTGCCGTCACCTTATTCTTTCCTGTATTTATTTAATCCTACTTTTCGTCATTCACGCGTTAGCAATAATACTGGCAATGGCAAATTGAAATAGCAGAACGAATAATTGTTAAGAACAAGGTACAAATGCGATTATATTTTAATTACATCATTAACATTAAATCACCGTCACGTAGTCTTGCGGTTATCGACGTTTAAGTCCTATATGAATATTTTCCTTGCCTAATTGATGCACTTGCATACAACTTTAAGCTTTTATAACATTTCACACAAGCTTTGACACAAGCAATGAACTCATCGACCGTTTCGTGATTTAGTTTATAATGAATGCTGAGTATTTTTGATAAACCACTAAGCGCTGGTTATAGTTCGCAGTACACCTTGTTCTGAAACACTTGTAGTTTTCTTATTTGTGCTTACGGTGCATTGATCTAAGTCGCATAAGTAATCATTGATATTAAACAATGTTTTACGCTAATGCTTCTGAGCAAATTTAGGATGATGAATCTTTATGGTGCTACTAGGTATAAAGATTCACCAACATAAATTTCCTCAGAAGTGGTAGCGTAAAACGTACAATAACGGTGCCGAATAATAAAGGTCAAATATATAACCAAGTACGTACGTATGTTCCTCTATCTTACCATATATTCGAGTATTGGTCAGATAGCATTCAAGGTCAAGCAACGATCCGCACTTTGATGGGTAACCGAAACCTTTGCTAACATGGTGCTACTCTGGTACCTCGGAGAGTACCTGAAACTGTCGGACCCTCTGGGTTAGTCTGCACTAACTACCTTGAGCAGAGTACCCCCGCAAACATTTCTTTTGTACGCACTTTACTTTTACCCCATTTCCGTATAAAATAAATTTATCTTTGTGTTATAGCCATACGCAATGAAACACTCTACAACTATTATGTTCTTTGTAAACGCAGCTTTTATGTTTTATACAAAAGTAAAGTAACCAAAGCAGACGTAAGGCATATGTTGACGTTTTTGACACGTTTTGAATGCAAATATTGTTACATAAAAAGAAACAAGGATATCATACGAGTTACGTTTAGATTTCGAACTCATGTTTGTCGGCAACTGTTATCTTGTGTGAATTACATTTTGCTATAGTGTTCTTTCTTATGAAATTATCTTTTCTTTCTCATTCACACACTACCGTCCCCCCTCCGCCCAGAACCGCTTTCGCATTACTTCAGGGGGGTTGCGGGCGTTCCTTATATACTATCCATTCATGCAACTTGCACCCTAAACTTTCATATATATATATATATATATATATATATAACAGATTTTATACGGCTGTTGCCGCCTCTCCGTCCCCAGTTTCCATCTTTTTCTATCATAACACGTTTCTTCCTCTACGCGCCTCTTACTCATGGCTTTGTTTACATCATCCCTACAACTCCTTTTTGGTTGTCCTATCTTTCTCCTTTCCGCCGGAACCCATTCCATCTTTCTAGGCAACCTACTTTCGTCCATCCTCTTTGTATACCCAACCCGTGTTAATTGTCTTTTTTCGTCTTCCTCTGCGATGTTTGTTTCCATGTTTCTCCTGATGGTCTCGTTACTTACTCGCTCAATACGTGATATTCTGCAGCTCCTCCTTAGACAGTCCATCTCGGTAGCTAGCAATTTACTTCTATTCTTCCTGCTCAGGTCCTATACTTCTGCGCCATAGATGGATAGATGGTTACGCTTTGCACAATGCTTTTGTAGGGTCTTTTCTTGGTTTCTTTTCTAATACTTTTCTCCCACTATACCAACTTTAGAGACCTTATCACACTCCTGCCTTTATTAATCCGTTGAGTAATTTCCTCGTCGCTATTTCCATTTTTATCAAAAACTACTCCTAAGTATTTACATCTCGCTACCCCTTGCACCCTAAACTTAGCTAAGCAAAATGCGATCATCGCCTCAATCGGGGTCCGATCCTGCGGCCGACCGAACCTCATTTCATTGTGACCTTGACTGACAGCGCTTGTTTGCACTGCCCCATCGACTACCTATGATATTTATCTAAATATTAACAAATTATTTTTTGAACAATAGCTATTGCAAGTATATTGTCGATTAGCTTAATTGTCAGAAAGGTTGCGTAAGAGCAAACCAGTTATTAAACAAAGTGTTAATTATTAGGTTAGATTAAATCAAGATCGGAATTTAGATTTTGAAGTAGTACTACCTCAAAAACTTAAAAGAAAAATAAGTACTTATAATTTGAGATAACAGAGACAAAGGATGTATTAAAAGAAAATTTTTTAATTCATTTCTATTTGATAAAAAGCGTACTTTAGATTACATCGAACAAAGTAGGTAATAATTGTTTTTACTCCAAGCAACTCGATTAGCATTCTGAATCAAAAGACTATAAAATCCACCAATCTATTCTGGCAGGATGTAAAAGACGCAACCGATCTAACTTATGAAATGCACAGCAAACATCATCAATATATGATTTAGAGAGTACCCGGTGATGAGATAAAAAAACTCAATATTCACACCTATTCTGAAAATTTGTAATATAAGGGACTTTACTAAAAGCCACGTCTTAGCTGTTCTGTCAAATTGTTACTGATCAATTAATCTCAATTATAATGCAGAAATAAAATATTATGGTTTTTACATAATAATTGCATGTCGAAGACATATATCCTCATATAAATGTTAAAAACATTGTATACCTGCTCCAAAGTGTAATATTTTCTAGTAGGAAATTCAAAAATGCTTTTGAACCTTTCTTTTTTAAATTTTGTTGCGTTTAGATGACAGTTTAGTTCGACACCATATTTTTTAGTAATTGTAGTTTATTATAATCAGAATGAAATCCTTCTTCTTTCTCACTCCCTCTGTGCTTCACTGTCAATCTCAATCACCTTCTCATTTTCCTGTATCTAGCTCTATCTCGTTCTCTTTCCCTATGTATGTCTTTATCTTCATTTCTACCTCGACTTCTAAGTCCATATCTATTTCTATCTCTATCGCTATCTTTATCTCTACCTTTACACTCACATCTACATTTACGTTTACATCTATCTCTACCTTTACGTCTAACGCGAACTCTATATCTGCTTCTACATCTACTTGTATATCTACCTTTAGTTCTGTCTCTCCATATAACTCTGGTTCTAGATCTATCTCTACATATACATATACATGTATACCTCTACCTCTACGTTTACTTTTAGTTCTACATCTACCACTACAATCTCCTGTATTTGCATCTCAACCTCTGCCTCTGCTTCTACTTCTGCCTCTGCCTCCACATCGTTGTCTATCTATACCTATATCTCTACCTCTACCTTCACCTCTACTTTTAGGTCTATTTCTACTTCTGCATCTGCCTCTACTATTACCTCTACCTTTATCCCAACCTCTGCCTTTACATTTGCTTCCTGTTGTACCTTTTCCACTAGATTTACCGCTACCTCTATCTCCACTTCCACATATACATTCACATCTACATCTACATCTACCACTAGTTCTATTTAACTTCTACATCTATCTTTACCTCCATCGCAACTGCTATCTCTACCTCTATCGCTATCTTTGCATCTACCTGTACATCTGAATCAGCCCCGACCTTTACATCAACCTTTGCCTCTATATCTACTTCTACATCTACATCTACCACTATCTTTACATCTAACTCTACCTTCTCATGTACCTCTGTTATTACATCTACCTCTAGACCTACCTCCATGTATGCCTCTGGTTTTACTTCTAACTCTACCTTTACCTCTACTTCTACCTCTACGTCTACTTATAGTTTTACATATCTTGTACCTCTACTTCTTCATCTACCTTATCCTCTATTGCGACCTCTACCTCTAAATCTACTTTAACCTCTATACATTTGTCTCTGCCACTGCCTCTCCGTCTCCTTCCCTCCCAAGTGTTCTTTATTCCGCTTTCCACGAGTAGGCAGGAATCTTAAGAATCCAGGTTGCTATCAACCACTTATAAATACATTCAGTTCTCTTTTTTAATGTAAGAGGTCGGCTAAACGATATAGTTTTTTCCAGTGAAATCTTCAATTATGTAATTATTTATTACAAATTCAAGTACACGTAGACGTAATAATAATAATACTTTATTATAGGTTTTATAGAAATACATTTACATTCGTTTTAATGCAATAACTCCAGGTGCAAACATGCTTTAAAAATTTGCAAGACAGGTGTTAATATGGTCAGTAACAGATTTACTTGCAATCTTTGTGTAAACGCCAGGCTTTTGAGGCCTGGCACATCCTGTACCCCAAGATACAATACCGACCTGAGCTCCATCAACAACGAGTGGGCCACCAGAATCGCCCTATTATTTAACAGTGACAGGTAATTTAAATTGTATGTTTCAAAACATTAGGTACAAACCTGACAAGAATCCTTGCCGCCTTCGGTATATCCAAAACAATGCATTCTACTAGTAATCTTGCCAGGATAGGTACTAGCACAAGTTGCTTCAGAAACTTTGGGTACTTGAACTTCTTGTAGAATGAATGGAGATGAACCCCCAGAAGAGAGGGCTCCCCAACCAGTGACAGTAGCGATTGTTCCATCATCTACTTCTTCATCTACGGCTTGCAAACTAATTGTTTGAATACCGGCTCCAAGCGGAAGTGATCTGTTCAAGAGAAGAACAGAAACATCATAATCGTATGGATTGTAGTCGGGATGATCGCAAGTGGTGAGTACATCGGCTATCTCTCCCCCTGAGTTCTTTCTAGTACTACCGGCACGAACTCTTAAAGCACGAGGGCTCCTCCTAGAAAAAACAAAAAGAATAGTATGAAATTTTATAGTTTAAAGCACACACAACTTGCCCAACGGTACAATGAGCAGCGGTCAAAGCAATATTGGGTTTATTGAGTGATGCTCCGCAAAGATGACAATTATTAAATTCCAAAGATACTTGATGTGGGTGATCTTCAATTGTAGTGTCTTTTTCCTCCCACTATCCTTCCATCCATCACTGGGGAGGGCAAATGTGGATATGGTACCCTGGCTTTAATATAAAATTGATTTTAAGATATCGTTATTAAATTTTCATGTATATCAATACTTACCAAGGGTAACCCCGAAGAAAGCAGAAAACACTATCAAAGCAAACATTGTAGGTTTGTAACAAATGTTTCCAGTGTTACCTCCTTTTATACCTCTTCTACTTATCTCTATATAATCAAACGCGATCATTTAAAATCCAAAATAGCGGTTACTCAACTGGCATCATTTCATACTTTACTAATCGTAATTAGATAATCTACAGGATATTTATTTGATAGTACTTTTATTGTATGAATTAAAGTACTGGACATTGCAGCTTAATAACTACTTTAATTAAACCGATACCGTAATTTTGAACATTGTAAGATTAGCTAGATAGTTATAAGAAAGTGAAACAACACAACAACTCCTAATTGACAACATCTCAGTGGTAATAGTAATCGCTATAATTTTCGTTTTTTGGCTAGATGGTACTGTTAATGAGCGGGTGTGAAGCAGTAGTGGACCTCGTTTGAGCTCTATTCTACTGTATATAATCATGAAAGCTTAACTTCTGTATGTTATTTTACAGTCAAGATATCAAGAGTTGTAGGTTAAAATATAATTCCTTTATGTAAGAGCTAACTCCGGTAGAACTTCACGTTGAAATATTAATTCCACAAATAAGTACTAATATTTGCTTTCCTAATCCAAATGATCCTAGAATGAAAATTTAGTATATATTATAATGTTTCTATACAATACAAAGTGTTCAATTGAAACCCATCTTTGCTCTATAAAAAATTTATTCAACAATTTAATTACAAATAATTACCGTCACAGTTAAGGCGTATACCCAGCTCATAGAATTCTTGTGGTGGCTGATTGACGAAATCATCCACAGCTATCTGTACTTCTGCCTCAGACTCATTATGCCGATCTTTTAACGCCTTTTTTAGCGGTCCAAAAATATGGAAATCGCAAGCTGATAGATCCGGGCTGTAGGATAGATGCCCTAAATCCCTCAATTTCTTTCGTTGAAGATTTTCTTTTACCACATTAGCAACATGAGGCCTAGCATTGTCGTGTAGCAAAATGACCCTACGCGTAAGTTTTTCTGGTCGTTTTCCTCTTATTGCTTGATGAAGCTTGTTCAAAGTTTTATTGCGTTGACATTTCCTCCAAGTTCCTTAACCTCTATCAGCAAGGGTCCTTCATGGTCGAAAAAATGTTAACATCACCTTGCCTGCAGAAAGCTGTGCTTTAAACTTCCTGGGTGGTGGTGAACTTGAATGTTCCCACTGCATCGACGATAGAATGTAGACAGAAGAAAGTCATTACCATTTTGCCTATAGTCTGTGAGGTGTTGCAAAGATAAGACTATTCGCACGCATTTTTGTTCATTATACAAGAGACAAGGAATCCTTTGCGAACAAACTTTGCTGTAACCCAGACTACAAACAATACTATGGACAGATCCTACCCTCGCACCAACAATTTCTGAAATTGTTCTAATTGAAATTCGACCATCTTCTCTAATAAGGCATTCCACACAAATGCCGTATTGTTTTCTGTTACAGCAGTACACCGTGCACCTGGTCGCGGCTCATCCATAGTGCCCTCTTTTCCATTCTTAAATTTTCGTCCCATTCCTTCACTGTTAGGAACGCAATATATGCGTTTGCGTACACTGCTTGCATTCTCGTATGAATTTGAAATGGCTGCACAAGCTCAGCGCATAAAAATTGTAGGACCGCACGCTGATCAAACTTGGACGGATTTTCAACAACAAACGCCATTTCAAATGTCAGAATGAAATGCAAACGCCAAAAACTTATTAATGCGTTGCTTACAAACACTACTAACATTAACAAGCATCATTTGAATTATTGAATTTGTTTTCAAGGCTAAGTTGATCAAAGATGGGTTTCAGTTGAACAAGCCTCATAGTTCGCAAACCACATGTATTTTATAAAATTAGTTGAGCTATAAGACGAAGTTTGTTGCTATGAAAAGTTTTTCAAGCAGAAGTATAAATCAGCAAGAAAGGACACGAAACGTAATCATGTGTATCACTATACAGTAGAGTAAATAATTTTTAGTTTAATTATAAAATAATTTAAAAAATCGTATATAACCCATTAAAATTACAACAAACATAAATTTTTGATGGTATAAGAATTCTAGATCGTGGAATTGCAAATCGCAAAAATGTTATACATGTACAAAAGCGCATAATACGTTATTGCATATAGAAAATGCAAATAGAAGTTTAATTACGGACGAAAAAGAAAATGTAGCAGCTAGTTCACATGCGAATAATGCGGAAAGTACGAGTCATGTTTCGAGAGACATAAAAACAGAACATTCACAAGTTCTTTTGTCGACCGCGATAATTAAAATTAAAAACTCTGAAAATAGATATGTAACGTGTAGAGCGCTACTAGATAGTGGCTCTCAGAGTAATTTTATTTCGGAAAACACGATTAAGAGGTTAGGATTGCAGTCAACTAAAATTAATCATTTAATAAAGGGAGTTGGTGAAACACTGACAAGTATTACAAGAAGTGTTAAGCTTAATTTTAAATCGTGTTATAGTAAATATGCGTTAGATATTGATTGTTTAATATTACCGAAAATAACAGAAAAACTGCCAATATTATCATTTCAAATAAATGAACTAAAAATACCGAATATCTTGCGTTTGGCAGATCCACGATTTAATGTGTCCGCCGAAATTGATGTGTTACTAGGCTCGGCTGTATTCTGGTCAATTTTATGCGAAGGGCAACGGCATCTCGGACAAGATTTGGCGGTGTTACAAAATACTCATCTGGGCTGGATGGTAGCAGGTAAATGCATTCCAGCATCAACATTTAATAATTCGTCTGTTAGTTATCTCAACATTAATTCATCAAATAGTTTAACTGATCAAAACATAATGAAATTTTGGCAATTAGAACATGTAGAGGATAAAAAGACTATTCTGTCTAAAGAAGAAGAATATTGCGAAAAATATTTTGACGAAACGACGCAGAGAGATAACTCGGGTAGGTTTGTGGTGAAGATACCGTTTAAAAGTTCAATTAACGAGTTAGGTGATTCGCATGAAACGGCATTAAGTCGATTTCAATCGTTAGAGCGCAAATTAGGGAAAAATCCTGAGTTAAAATTACAATATCACTCTTTTATATCGGAATATGAGGCCTTGAATCATATGATTGAAGTACCATATAATTCGGAAGTTATAAACGAAGGATACTTTTTACCTCACCATGCGGTTCTAAAATCAAGTAGTATCACAACGAGATGTCGCGTGGTTTTCGATGCGTCAGCTAAGACAACTTCAAATATTTCGCTGAATGATGCACAATATGTTGGTCCGAAATTATAGCAAGATCTTTTTTGTATTTTGACGCGTTTTAGAAAACATAAAATTGTCATGACGGCCGATATATCGAAAATGTATCGTCAAATATTAATCGACAGAGATCAAACTAAATATCAGAAGATATTGTGGCGAAATAATTTAGACGAAGATATAAGATGTTACGAATTACAAACGATCACGTACGGTACGGCGTCAGCCCCTTATCTAGCGGTACGATGTTTATTT
>JABXWE010027374.1:0-21926 GCA_014611495.1 Limonius californicus | reverse complement strand
ACACCCTGTATATAAAAGCGACGGTGATAGAGGACATCCTCGTCGTACTCCGCAATTTATTGTTTCAGTTTTTTCCTTTGCTTTCGTTTCTTGTGTTGATAGTAATTTTGTTATCTTGATATATGTTTCGAACAAGTTTGATGAAACGTTGGGGTATGCCTTTGTTCAGCATGATTTCCCAAAGTCGAATTCTATTCACTATATTATCACTTCTACTTATATCGTTTAACTGTCCATGTACTATTTCTTATTTAAATTTGTATGTGATCGTTAAATGTTGTACAAACTTGAAAACACATTGAAACCTATTTCTAATCATGATATTTGCAGTTTCTACTGTGTTCATTAGAGCAATATATATCAACTAATATTTTAAAATAGACCAATGTTCGCTAAATTTAGCAGGTAAATGACAACTCGTAGAACCCAACAGTATGGGAAAATTATCGACAATAACGAATTTAGTGATTGCTTTGAAATAATTTGAGATATTTTACGAGATTAGCTAGAGTTAAGCGGGCATGTATTTATTCGCGCATTCGCAAGGAAAAAATACTTTTTAATTGTAACGTCCCTTAAGACTTGTTCCAAGCGTAGAAGCTGCAAATAAATAAATTATATTTATCCACTGGCGTACTAAAGCTTCTTTAATTTGTTATGTGTATTTAATGAGGAGGGTATTTTTATTAAAACAAGGATAATTTGCAGTTAATTGTAAAGTTTCTAAAACATTATTTTGTTTTAATGCTGTCTTATGATTTTACAGTTTTGGTTGGAACGTAATGTATATTCCAGCATTTTTGTAGTAAGGAAAAATAGTTCAAGAAATTTTATGAAAACCAAAATAGTTTGCCTTTCAGTACTTGATTTGAAATAATCATATGACTGAATGGAGACGATGCTTGACGTATTCAAGCCCAATGGACTTCTGTTGTTGACTTGATGAGGAACTTACCTCCAGAGGTATTCCTCGGCCAAGTTACTTTGGTTAGTCCAAGTTCCTACTGAAGATGGCAACTCAGTTACCGAAACATTGATATAGTGATTGTAAAAGATTTATCAAAGTTTTATTAAAATACGTGCAGTAAATTCTAATTTTATACAGGGTAATCGACGAATGGAATATAAACCTGATAGTAAGTTGTTGAAGCACCTTGGGTAAGTATAATAAAAATAGAAGTATATTCTTTTAGGTCGGTTCCTCAACATACTGACAATTCTAGATAATAAATCTGGCAACATTAATTGTATCTGTTTGTTTGATTTTTACGTAAAAAACACAGAAATATTCAAATCTAGCTATTAGAGAAAGGTATTACTGTCAAATGCATTTGGAGGACATTTTACTCGATTCCTAAATTTGAAATATTAAATGAATTTTAATATCGATGACAAAAAATTAAATTAATATTCAAAATCAATAATCATATAATTCATTTTATGTTTTGAACAATATTTATTTATAAAAGTTTGTAAATGGAAGGTTATAACAAAATATCTGCATGAAGAATTTAAACACGTGCTGCCGAGTTTATTTAATCTCCCTGTATAAATACAGTAAATATTTCTCAAATTCGTGCCATACATTTATTTAAAATAAAGTGCAACCTGTAATAAACTTACGTTTACAAAGATTTCTTAAAGAGGATACCGTATGTTTAAATATCAACGGCGGAATCAGTTTTTGCATCATATCTTTGGAAATATCAAATTTTCTAATTGAAGTTTGGCATTCTTACATTTCTGTAAATATAAGAATTATTTTAAGGTTTCAATAATCACCCAGTGGTGAATAGGAGCAGGTTTTTGTTTAAATAATGTGTGCCAACTAAGTTGTTCCTCCTTAAAAGTGGTTGACGCAACTCAACATACATATAATATGTCCATTAAAATGACTTTTTGTTTAATCCAATTAAATTGATCTATGCTGCCTACTTATGACAATACTAGTCGAGCTGCCAGCTTACTTAAATTTTAAATAAGGTGTTCAATAACGAGAAAACATATTAGTTGCTTATTTTTGGTGAATACCGCGGAAATCCTGCTGCAAACCTTGGGCGCTTTCTAAATAGAAGACCACCGCCTGGAAAAAATATTTAGGCGCCTTGAAACTTCTTTGAGAAATGAAGATAAATTTCAAAGAATTCAAGAAGATGTAGAACCAGAACGATTACATACAAGGAACATGAACTAGCAGTGTTGGAGCTAGAGAATGAGCTAGAGAATGAGCATCTCCATAAAAATCAAAGAGATCTAAACACAAATGTGGGTATTAGTAGAACTTTAATTAGAAGACTTCTGAAAACAGATATATTTCATTTCTGTGTCATGTTGGTGCATAAACTGCATGAGATTGACCCGCAGAGAAAGTTGCAATGCTGTAATTTCTTTCAGAATCAACTTCTTGTAGGTCCACCTTTTTAAAATTGTGTATGTTTAGCGATGAGTTAAAATTCTGAAACAATGGTGGTAGAGAATAGTGAATTCACACTGTTATGCAAAATAGTATACGCACTGGGTACGGCATAGTAAGTTACCATATTATTGGGCCACACTTCAATTATGAGAATTTATCTAGTTAATTGAATTTTCTGCAGAACATTTTATCCGGGTTGTTGAAAGATGTAGAACTCTATTATTTGACAAAAGCTTTGGTACCAAGATTAAGCTTCCTGTTTACTACATTTCGATTGTTAGAAACTACTTAAATAATTTATTTGAAGGGAATTGGATTGGAAGAGGAGCTGTGCGCATGGATGGCCACTAACAAGTTGCTATATCACTCCAGTAGACTTCCTTCTTTGGGGTATAATTAAAGAAATAGTACACCGAACTATGGTAGTATATGAGTATGATTTACAAAAAAGAATAGTGGAAGAGTATACATCAATTTTATCAGTTAATTTTTAATAACCCATTTTAAATGCGAGTTCTAAGATGTGCGTATACTAGCACATATTTTGCATGATTTTTGTTTGAAATGCGTTTAAATGTTCGTGCTTATGTTAATGGAGAACGTTTTGGAAATGCATTATTTTTGTGAATAGTACATTGGTTACTATATTGTTTTAAGGCTACTTGTAAGTCATGGTTATTTATGAATGTATTGCAAATAATATTGTCACGAAGTGGACTATAATAGTTCACTTATGGTTTAACTGATTTAGCTGAACAAGTTAAAGAATACGCATTTTAAAATTATAACTGGTTGTGGTATGTATGCAGTTGTTTGGAAAACCACGTCATAGATCTCGCCAATCGAAAAATAAATAAATAATGTTAGTAGTATAATTATGTAATTATAGCAAGTTAGTTGGTATGGTGCTCTAAATATTATATTTGTTTAAAAAGAGAGAAAGCGTAATACTAATCTTACATACAATATACAATTTTAAACATTTTTTTTATTTTTTCAGTTTACCAGCTCAACATTTTACAATGTTATACATGGTTCTGTTTAACTAAATTACTTAATATATTATTATAATAATGTCACTGAAGGAACATGCCTCCTCAAATCTGAGCTACTTAGTAGCTCGTGTTAAACCCGCGCAGCTGTTGTTACTATATCTCACTAGTTTATCTACTTTCACTTTCGTCTGAATTTGTTGTTAGATCTTGAGGAAGATGTCTTTTTCGCCGTATATGTATGTTCTTTTGGCCAAGTTCCCGTAGGATGGTGTTGTTGCTATTGTTTAGATTGGCGATGAATATTTTGGTTAGTTTTTGATAGATTGTTCTATACTATACTATCCAGTCCTAACTAGTTGTGGATTTGTCTACTACGGTTGAACCAGGGTGCGTTAACTGATATTCTGAAGACCTTGTTCTGAAAGACTTGTAATTTTCTTAGGTTTGTCTTTGACGTTGTGCTCCATAATGGAGAGGCATATGTTATAATAAGTCTCAATAGCGTTTTATATTAGAATCGTACACCCCCTTCGCAATGGTGTATTGCGGTTGATTAGTGGATATAATTGCCTTAATATGTTGTACGCTTGATTTAGTTTGGTATTCACATGGTTAGTCTGGTAGCCAAGTGGACTCCAAGATATTTAGTTGCTTCGCCCTTTGGGCTCCAGGGGATTGTTGTTTCATATATGCGGATGTTCTCGAGGTCCTGTATTCGTCTTAATGTGAATATTTTGGTTACACATTTGGATCACAAACATCTGTTGAACCACTTGCCTATTGGGTTAATTGCTGATTGTAATTGGCCAATAGCTGTATAGAGATCTTCGTTCTGGGTAAATATAGCCTTGCGCGAGCGAATAGCGCCAGTTTGCTTATCTGGGGATTAGGTATGTCATACGTGAAGACGTTGAACAGTGTTGGTCCCAAAACGCTTCCTTGTAGTACTTCTGATGGTCTCGTTTATTCTAACTGCGAATGATCTGTTTTCGAGAAGATGATAGCGACTAGGTATTGGGTAAGAGGTAGCTAAAGGAATTTGTATTTTAGTCCTTCCAACCAAACTTGTCAAATGGTTGGGTGATATTCAAAAATGCCGCTACCGTGTAGTTTCTGTTTTCGTATCCGCGCTTTATTATCTCGACAATTCTTTGTAATTGTTGCACTGCCGAGAACCCTTGTTGGAATCCGAACTGTATGGGAGGCACTATGTCATGAAGCGTTTAGTCGTTTGGAGATTACTCTCTCGAGCAGCTTCGATATGGTTGTAATAAGCTTATGGGGCGATAAGTGCTACAGTTTGGTTTGTTCTTACCTGGCTTGTGAAACCTTAATATATGGGCATGTTTCCAATAGTTTGGAAATATCCTTTTCTTAAGCGGGCGTTGTATTTTATCGATTAATTAATTATTGTTAAACTTAATTTAAGTTTAACTTGTAGCAAACTAACGCTGTAACCTAACATATATGTGTCTTAAAAACCCAGATAATTATTGTTAGCAGTATATGTAATTAGTTCAAGTTAGTTGGCTTATTTGTTTAATTAACAAATATAAAATTTTAAATTACACTAAATTTTTTATTGTTTGGATGGTTTGTATCTTATGAGACGTAGCCATCTTCTCTCCTATGTCTGTGTTGCACGTTTATAGGGTAACAGACATACAGAACCTACAGCTTAATGTGTGCTCCGAACCACGAGAACTGTGAAAACTTCTAGTCCAAAGAAGATGTAATAGGTAGAATATCTCGTTTTTTGTTATTGTTTGCATTATTGTTAAGCATCCGATGTTTCGGTACTGAGAATTGAACCCCAGACCTACAGTGTAGAAGTCCAATGATTTTCCGTAATTTTGTTATGCTGTCGATTATAAACGTTTAACACCTGACATATAAATACATGAAATATATAATATGTATTTCCACAACGCAAGAACAATAATGGTCTTTGTATATGGTGATGCAATGTTAGTTATCTACGGGCTACATCTCTATATACAGTGTGATTTATTATATAATGTAACAAGTAGGTAGACGACATCTCTCACATGGGCATGAAATTCATAGTTTTTCTTTTTAGCTATAAAAAAAATATTTTACATTAAGGGTTCTTTGGACAGGCAAATGTCAACTCCTGTTTTGTTAAAACTTAACAAACTTCTGTATAAAATTGTTAATTTGTATAGATTCTTGTGGTAATGACAATCAGTTTCAATGTGTTGTAATAGCGAGAAAACGGATATGTTGTTGCTTTTGGGAGAATGCAGAAGGGACGGTGGACTTAGCAGTACGACGATATGCACAGAGATACTCGGAAAGAAATTTGCGGCAATATAGACAGTTTTCCAAGCCAAAGATGACACAGCAACATGTGACAACTGTAGGAGCTGAACCGACAGTCGTTGAACAAGTAACTGGTAATCCCCATGTAAGCCAACGAGCAGGTACAAGAACTGTAGGCTTTAGCTAAAGTTCAGTATTTAACATTTTAGAAGTAAACCGGTTTTATCCTTACCACGTCACATTAGTGCAACACCTTACTGAAGATGATTGCACAATTTCCTCCAACTTTTAAGAAACGCGGTTACTACTGTTTTTAACTAATATTCTATTTTCTGATGAAGCGACGTTTAGCAACAATACTCATCATCATTGACAGCCTTTTCGTCCCACTGCTGGGCATCGGCCTCTTCTCTGCCACGTGTTTCTGCTCAGCGCTAAGGTAGAAACAGGGGGACTTACAGTATAACGTCGAATCCGAACGACAGAAATTCCAGAGAAGGTTTTTTAACATTAAGATCCCACGGTTGCAAGCCGGATTGCAATTGTGTGTGGTGGGTGTTATGTTCATTTGGTTTTACCACTTCATTTGAATTGAACTTGTATTTTAATTGCCACTTCATAGGAATCGAAATTCTATTTTAATTGTAATTCTTAAGTCAATCGTTATATTATTTTTTTAAGATGAGGTATGGAAGGCCACTTTCGTAAAGCCTTTGAAAGTTCTCTTTGTAGGCTAGATTTGCCGATCAGAAACAATTCTCGGAAATGTTTATTCTCGGAAGTCGCACGTGTTATTTCCTTCCAGAACTATATCTCCATGTGGTGTAATATTTTTAACCGACGCGTGTTCGCGCTGCGTTTTGTTAGTCAGTCGACCTTACACCTTCGCCGGACTCCGGTCGCCCATTTCCATCTACAGGGGCCGTAATGAAATAAAGTAGGCCCTAGACTCTTGGAACAGAACGACGTTTTTTTCTGATAACGAGTTCCTTCGCGGCTTCTCTGCTAAATTGAGTTTTACCGTATCGTATTTTGCTTTAGACAAAAAAAATCTCGACCAAGTCGGATTTAAATAAATATTAGCAGTGTTAAACTTTGGTGCATGGACAATTAAGTGTAATTGTCCTTCCGATCTTTATCGGATATAAGCGTTTTAAAAACCCGTGGAAGTTGTGCTTCTTGGAGCTGTTGTTTTAATCGTCTAAACCCTCCCCCCCCCCGTGGGAAGTAAGCTAATCCCCAGGGGCGTCGCAGGAATTATTTCGTTCCAACGTCTCCCGAGAAACGTCGCCTACCCTTTCCCGGACCTGAAAATACCCCAGACTGTACCTGCATCTGGAGAACACCTCGAAATTGTGCCTGCTTCTCTCTCTACTTCATTCACGGGAACTCAAGGAAGGAACTCGTTTTTTTGTGTTGTGGAAAAACCTTTTACTCGTTAACTTGCAGAATTTTAAGTGATTGAACCTTTTTCTGTTAATGCGACAAGAAGCGGCCTTCAGTCGTCGATTGTCATTTCTTTTTTTGTACTACTAAGTGTAGAAATGATATATATTGTGTTATTCTTGTAAACTCCGACGCCACTGGCCACGTAGTTGTTTGGAGAATTTCAATACCGTAGGCCAGGGGCGGCGGTTCCTCCTCTTGAACGTTCAAATTGACAGTTTGTTATATTGAAGCATAAAATCACCATTTGCCGTCATTTTTGTATTGTATCATTTCCAATAGTTTAATTATATGTTTTAAAATTTACTGCCTCTTTTATTGTTGAGTATTTTGTATTTGTATGTGCATGAATTTTGCAAGCTTTCTACACAGGAGAGAGGCACAATAAAGGTTAGTCCGATTCGCGTAAGCTGCTGGCTCCTCGGCCTTCCTCGAGAACCAACCAGCTGTGATTTGGAAGGTGGCGCCCGGTAATTTCGACACACCCTGCACACAACTAGAAAGATTTCCTCCGGTAAGCGATATCCGTGCACCCCCCTACTCCTCTGAGCTAAGCCGTAGGCCTTTTTCTACCTATTCAGTTGCGCGTCGACGAAAAAGCTCGTTTGGCCCGTAACATGGGTTGCAGACAAGAATTTTATAAATCTGCAAAGGTTTCGAACCCAAGTCAGAATCGACGATCTGCTCAGAAAGCGAGTGCTCTACCAACTAAGCTACCACCACACCCTTTAGTAACAATGGATGTGACATAATTGCCATTTCTATTCACAAGATAACCCACACTGGATTCGGCAAGCACACCTTTAAAGAATTTTTACTGTAAATGTGTGAGTTGGTATTGTTGAAAACTTCATCGTTGGTCCCCATTTATTTGAGGGCAGTGTAACTAGAGAAATGTATTTACATTTTTTTTAAATGATTTGCTTCAACTTTTAGAAGACATTCTTCTTTATGTTCGACAGCGTATGTGGTTTTAAAATGACGGAGCACCTGCCCACTTCCATGGAATTGCAAGAAACTACCAAAATGAGACTTTTCATAATAGGTTAATAGCAAGAGGTCCTTGGCTTCCGCGTAGTTCAGACGACTTTTACGAAACTCCCGTAAAAACTCAGGAATCTTTATGTGAAAGAACGATTGAATCGTGTAGGTCAATCACCCCAGTAATGCCAATTGTTATTAGAAATTCTCTTATGCAACGAAATGTCTTACGTGAACAGGAAGGTGGACGGTAGTTAGACGATTTATAACATCATTATTTAGTGTTTGTCTTTCTTTTTTATTTTACTTAATTTTTCTTGTTGCTTTTATTGTTATGTTAACATATTTTTATATTATCTTGGCTCTATGTATTTGTTTTGTTTAAATTAAAGGAAATTAATATTGTCAATATACTTATCGTAAAACTGCATCTTATTTATTAGTGAATGGTTTCATTGTAAGTTTCTTATCACATCCAACGTAGCGTTATGTTTTTATTTATTTTAACAATGTAAAGTTTACCAAGATACCAATGGAATACAAACAGCTATAATGTGTGTAGCTTACCTACCTGTCACAAGATCAAGTAATCACCCTGTATTTATTATATTAACGTAATTACTAATACGACTGTATGCGTAAAAATAGTATTTAAATCTAGTCATAAAGAAAACAGAAGGGCTGTACGTTAGGGCAAGTCATTTTTCTATTATTTTAAGGTGTATTACCACGGCAGCGTATTTAAACGACTCTGTACATTCCATAAACGTGGTAATATTGGTTAAGTCACCTTTGAATTTCAAACGAGCGTCAAGTTCTTTTCGCGTTAATTTAAAACGTACTAGCAAAGGAAAATAATTATTCTTATTACTTTCTATAAATTCCTCAGAAATGTAAAAGAGAAACATGAGAGAAAGAAGAACGGCCTGAAGAGCGTCGTTTCAACCGCAAGTCGCATCATTAAAAATCCGCGGCTCCTTAGACATAGTGTGCGGTGGCGAACTTTTCTTTGTTTTGCTTTGCTTACGTCATTAAGGGTTGGGGGTGGGATCTTAGTTATCCCGGGCGTGGTTCATACATCTGCATGCACAGACCGAGAAAATATGTAAAAGAAGATACACTGCATGAAAATAAAATCTCAATGTAACAACTTCCTGAGCCAAGCTAACTAAATTCTAGGTAGAGTCTGAAATGTAAGCTGTTAGAAGTCGTCTTAATAATTGGCTTTTAAGTTATTTATTCGTTTCTATGCACGCATGAAGGATTGAATTTAAATGCTTTTAAATCAAACATTCATACAACTTGCTTTATGTATCTTATCGCTCTAATAAATAACTTGTAGAAATTTTATTCGTTGTATTAAACTGAATATTCATGTTATGCAAACATCCTTACCAAATATTGCTTTTCAAACATTAGTGATTAATCGATTATAAATTAATAAAATATTGCGTGCAAAGTATCGAACTTATAACGTTTCAAAGCCGCGCCCTTGCGATGGCGTCAATCTGTGCGACACTTTTAAACAGAAGCCGCTAGCAGCATACTTTCACCCGCTTTATTAATTGTCTATGGTTTTATTTAAGTTCATACACGTGGTAAGAAGCAGGCAGTGGTACCAGCAGTTTGCGTAAACCTTGTATATTGACTATAGACTAGTATATCTAATAAAAAGTTTAATAGACTACCAGAAGATTGTAACCGTACAGAAAAGTGATTAAGAACTGTTGTGGGCCAAACGATCATTCTCGTCAGCATGCAACAAACCGATGTATTTGGATCTTCGTCTAACACAGGAAGGAGGGAGTGTTCGCGGAAAATAATTACAGGAAGAAAGTCTTGCTTATGCCGATGTACGGAGTAAGTTCAAATATGTGGGCGTCAGTCCTTCAAGCGGCGGCTAAATGAAAATCCTCGTGAAAGGGCCGAAGACAGACAGCTTACGAGGAGACGAACCTACCGCGTTGTATTTCTTCCTTACCTCCGTATTTCTAATAAGATACGTAAATTCGAGGCATATCCACAAACTTCCGATCGCTCACCATTTTAACGCAAGTGAAGGGAGCGCAGTTCGACTTTACAGTAAAGACGTACTACTAATCAGGCAATCATTCGATAAAACAATATCAGTGTATTGGTGTTGGTAGATGCCTACGGTTGCGTAAAAATGAGTAAAGTTATTCAAAATCTGTCCAGTTGTGAGAAACGATCGATGATTAGATTCTGAGTACAAGGAACGTGCGATTCTGTAGACGTAGAGACGAGCCATAAAGAGTATATGTCCAGGATTTCTCAGCTCCGGATTTGTTTTGTTGCACGATAATGCACCTCATACAGCCGCGGCCACATGATACATGTTGTCGAAATTCAAATGGGAATTTTTCGAGCATCCTCGGTATATCCCGGGCGTCGCCTCGTCCGACCATCATCGATTTCACCAGTTGAAGAAATGTTTGGTAGATCAGCTGACGCAATTAAAACTACGGTACAAGACTAGGGACCTTGATGGTGCAGTGCGCTGTCAGTCGAGGTCACAGTGAAATGCGGCTCGATCGGCCGCGGGGTCAAACTCCGACTGAGGCGACGATGGTATTTTACTTAATTAGGTTTAGGGTGCATGTTGCATGAATGGCTAGTATGTAAGGAACACCCGCACCCCCCCCCCTAAATAATGCTAAAGCGGTTCCGGGGGGGGGGGGGGGGCTAACGGTAGTGTGTATGAAAAAAAAATGGTACAAGTCACTCGCACGAGAATTCTATAACAGGGATATAGAAAAATTTGTGCCACGTTACGACAAATGTTTGAATTTACAAGGCGATTATGTGAAAATTGGCTAAGCTCTACCCTATACAATAAAAATAAATATTTTGAATAACAATAATTCTTGCGTTATTTATGGCCAACAGAAACTTACTTTGTGGATATGCCTCGTATAACAAGTCGTAGACTATTAAACAATGGGTATATACTATACATTAACTAAACGGTTTGTACACACACACCCTAGAAATATTCGACCAAGGATTAGAGTTAGTCCGGCTATTAATTATACATATAAAGAAAAAGTCTCAAGACGTTTAAGCTAGCTGCTCAAACCGTCATTGACTACGGTATTTACTGTAGAATCGGAAAAAAATTGCGTGATCAATAATAGGTGAGGTGCAACACAGGTAAAATTATTAAATTACTAAACAATTGAAAATAAAAGGTTGCCCTATTTCATGGCAATACGACTAAGTATTTCTACTTTTCACAAATTGAAATACTTTGTAAACAAATAAATACTGCTTACAATTTCCACTAATAACTGAAAATATGGATAGCTTTTATATTAATTCGGCGACAGTGTAGAGGAGGCCCAAGAGGAGGAACGATGGAAAGAGACGGCAGCTAGGCTGAATTCACTGGTAACCAAAACAACGGAACGAAGATCAGGACCTTAGGTTAGATCGGGAAATATTACAATCTTTGGCAATCAAAAATTTACCATTAACTTTAAATGCGAATATTTAAAAAAATAATGATTTTAAGGAAAATTAATATTAATTAGATTTTATTGTTTATTTTTTTTCAAAAAATCACGTAGTATTCATATTTTCCGGCAGTTCTGATATAATATGACTAGCAAACCACTATTGTATTTACACCCACTTTCCACACATTAAATAAAATACGTGTTTTATTAATTATTAAACCTGGAATTTTTTAAGCGAGTTTTTATTATCTTTTAGACCCTAAAATGTAGAAGAAGGATATAAATGCAGGTTAATTATATGTAATTATACAGGGTGATTCACAGGAAAGTACGAGCGTACCATTAGGAACAAAGGAAACCAGAAATACGTATCAGAAGGTACTACAATATCTAAATTTTGACGGTATTAATAATCAGAGATGCCTGTTTGGTTGTGGTAGTTTATCCTATTCAAATTTTAAGTAAAATAAGTGTGAACGATAACAACTTTTATACAACAAGTTATATTTATAAACATTTAAGTGTAAGTATATAAAATATGTTATATAAAATACTAAGCATAATAATTTATTATTTGTAAAGTGAACGGCCAAAAATATGAACAATAATCTCTGATTAATAATGTCGTTAAAAAATTTAGTTATTGCAGTTGTGTATTTTGGGTTGCCTATTTTTGAGAAGGTAGTCTCGCCCTCTCTTGTAAATCATCTTGTATTTTAACACATTCTTTTAAAAATGTCTGTAGTTTTCGGTTGTATAAAAACAATCTTATGGCAATGTTATTAACCATTCAGAATAAAATGTAATGCTATAGACAATGAGCATTAAAAAATTTCATTTGGAAATTACAATTAAAAAGTTTGGCAATATATGTATAGTGTGTTTTTTTTAAATAAACTAATTGCATCTTTTAAACTAGTTTTGGTGGCTTTCTACTTGGTAAGGGGTTTTGATCTGGTAATGCAAAATGCAACAGTTTAGAATGGAATTTGTCCGAAAGCTAGTAGATCGTTTACAAGCAAATCAATTCTTATGCAACCATTTATACACGGATTAAATAGTTTAATATTTTATATAGTTTAGCGAAATAATTTCTTTTTACAGAGCAAGAGTGATGATTGATTAGTAATAGCTAACCCTTTATAAGATACGGGTCGATATTTCAACCAAGCCAACAAAAAGCCGTTATGAAACAGATAGCGGTCTTATATTCAACCAGATGATCCTTGCCATATAGCAGAAGTGTACACTGGCCACGAATCCGACCAGTTTTTAAATGTGTGTAAAAGAGTGGAAAACCGGTTGAATTTTCAACCGGTGTCCGCAACTACAACTACCGCTATACATGGGTGGTTTTACGGAAAAGTGTTTCTTTATTGTTTGGAGGATTCGAATGAACATTGGTGGGTAAATACATGTTATGTTCATTTGATTTTGCCACTCCATCTGAATTAAACTCTTATTTTAATTGCCGCTTCATAGGAATCAAAATTCTATTTTAATTGCCATTTTTAAGTCAATCGCTATATTATTTTTCTTAAGATTGAGTTATGGTAGGCCACTTTTGCAAAGCCTTTGAAAGTTCCCTTTGTAGGCTGGAATTGCCGACAAGAATTATCGGAAATATTGACTCTCGGAAGTCGCACGTGTTATTTCGTTCTGGAATTATTTCACCATATTTCGCAATGTGGTATAATCTGTTTGGGGAATGGTGGTTCGCGTTGCGTTTCCTCCGCAGTTTGAATTAACATCTTCTCCGACCAATTCGACTTAACATCTCCTTCGGCTCCGTCGCTGGCGATAAGCGCCGCAATCGAGTACCGCAGGGGCGGCTTCTGTTTTCGATGGGTGTCCATCGCGTGATTTTCGTATCACTATTTTCACTGTGAGGTGAACAGGACCATCGGCAAGTGTCGGATTTAACGAAACACGCTGGAATTTTATCCCGGGAAATTCAATATAGTGTGAAATTGCCGATCGCCTTTGGCGGATTAATATCGAGCCCATTTCCTGTCCCTCTGGTAATGCCACTGTTGCGACGAACGCATTGAAGTTTTGGCCCTTAACGTTGACTCTATTCGATCCAGTCTTCAGGGGCGTGCCCGTGGATTTTTCGGGCTTCTTAAGAATGCAAGAACACCCCAAAATTGTGCCTGCCTCTCTCTACTCCATTCACCGAAAGCCAAGGTAAAAGAACTAATTTTTGTGTTGCGAGAAAAACCTTTTACGCGTTTAACTTTCAAAATTCAAGGGATTGAACCCTTTTTTGTATGTGATAAAAAAGCGACCTTCAGTCGTCGTTTGTCTTTTTTTACTGTTAATTGTAAAAAGTAATTATATATTGTATTATTCTTGTAAACTCAGACGCCACTGGCCACGTAGATTTGTTTGAAGATTTTAAATGCCGTAAGCCAGGGGCAGCGAATTCCTCCTTTTGAACGTTCAAGTTAGCCATTTGCAGTAGTGAAGTATAATCTCACCATTTGCTGTCATTTTCTTTTTGTACCGTCATTTATTCTCAAAAGGATAATTATATGTGTTTTGAAATTCATTGCAGCTTTTATTGTTGTATATTTTGGATTTGTGTGTGCATGAACTTTGTAAGCTTTATAAACAGGAAGAAGGCGCAATAAGGTGAGTCGATTCCCGTAAGCTGCTGGCTTCTCGGCCTTCCACGAGAACTTGCAGTTAGCTGTGATTTGGAAAGTGGCGCCCGTTAACTTCGACATACCCTGTACACAACTAGAAAGATTACCTCCCGTAAGCGGTTTCCGTGCACCCCCTACTCCTGTGAACTAAGCCGTAGGCTTTTTTCCTGTTGCGGGTCGACGGAAGAGCTCGTTTGGCCCTTAATAAGATTTTGGCGCCGCAACGTGGGTCCTTTTTGCCATTGATTTCGCTAGTAACATTTTGGTACCCAAGTATCGGAGCATTTTCGCTTATTGGAAGTATTTTCGTGTGAAATCTTTTTCCTTGAGAAGTTGTGTCCGATTCCCGTAAGCTGCTGGCTTCTTGGCCTTCCACTAGAACCTGCAATCAGCCGTGATGTGGAAGGTGGCGACCGTTAATTCCGACATACCCTCTACACAACTAGAAAGTTTTCTTCCCTTAAGCGATTTCCGTGAACCTCCCCTACCCCTCTGAGCTAAGCTGTAGGCTTTTTTCCACCTAGCCTGTTGCGGGTCAACGAAGAAGTTCGTTCGCCCGTAACAAACAATATTAGTAGATGACGATGTAATAAATATTGTCATTCTTGCTTGCGCTAGGATAATATTTGCACTTATGAAACATAACCTCACTTAGGTATGTAATGAAGTTGCGATGTCCCACAAGCGAATCACATGATGCAATTTTCTTCAACATTCTGGGAGATGATTTTCTCGACACGGTTGTAACCGAGTCCAACCGTTATGCGCAGCAAAATCACACTTCTCTCGAGTTGACTTTAGAAGAGTTGAAGGCTTTTCTTGGAATACTAATTATAATGGGTTTTAGCTTTTTACCAAGCCTACGACTATATTGGTTGGTTGACCAAAATTGTCATCACTCCAGAATATCATACATTATGCCACTAAAGAGATTTCTGAAGATACTTCGTTTCTTACACATGATAATGAAGCTACGACAAAGAAACCGCTAATGGTTTCGATACATTATTCAAAGTGAGGCCTATGATTACTTATTTGTCAAATACATTCTTGGACGCTTACATTCCAGACATAAACATAAACCGTCGATGAAAACATGGTTGCTTTCAAAGGCAGAACCCATTTGAAGTAATACATGCCTCTCAAACCAATTAAAAGAGGAATTAAGATATGGGCTTTGGCTTGTTCTTCGACTGGGTATTTACTTAATTTTTCTGTATACGGTGGAAAGAAGGACTCTGATGAAGAAAGCTCCTTAGGCGAAAAAACCGTATTAGAATTGACTAAGCCATTCGAAAACAGGTAGATGCACCAAAAGCTGACACTTTAAGATATTTTCATTTGATTAGTCAATATAGTTCTGATAAAAATCATTTATGAGACAAACTATATGCCGTTGGGTTTTAAGAACTTATAGTTTCCCTTAAAAAATATACAATAATCAAAAAATTAAATATATATACTAAAATAATATATATTTTTTTGCGGTTATGAGATTGGCTCAATACATGACCCCAAAAATTAATGAAGTCCCTAATGATGACCTTTTTCGGTACCAGTACCTGACCCCCCTTTACTCTTTGTTGTAGCTGCAAAAATAATTTATTTAAAATAACAAAATCTCGGTTTTGTGAAAAGCGTACTTAATTTTTTATTATATAATTTTAACATTAAGGAAAATAATTAATTTTCGGTGAATTCGGTGAAGTTTTTCATTTCTTCTACGAAAAAGATACCTCTCGAGTTTTTCGGCTTAGGTGGTTCTATAATCATTACTACGTCCTGTTCATCGTACCAGATTTGGTCTTCAATATCAGGCCAGCGCCATCCTGTTCTTCCACATTGGACCATTGCGGAAACAAAATACTCTTGATTCCGAGTTTCAGTAACTTTACCCGGAAAGTATTTTCCGTCGTACTTGACAACCACGTAATCCAAAGGTTTTGGTTTTCCCACAGTTAAATTTCCTCTTATTCTGCTTAAAGGCACATTATCCTCATGGGTTGATTCGGATTCGTCCATTTCCTTTTTTGTATTCACCACAACTTTTTTCTTGACTTTGTTATTGTCTTTTTTCTTAGCCTCTAGTTTTCTTTTTCTTTCTAGTTTGTCAGCTTCCATTTTGGCTTTTTTCTCACTTTTTTTCTTGCTATATTCCTGCCACATTTGACTTGTTACAACACTGGGTATCTTTTCTTTAGTTTTCTTATTTGTCGCGGGTTTTGACTCGGGCCAGAAAAGCGCTCGCTTAAAAGGACTGGGAACTATTGGTCCAGTTTTGGTGTTGACTAATTTCTCGGAACACTTCATTGGCGATTTATGTTCTAACAATGTCAGGTTGGGTTTTATAGGCGGTATAATTTGTACATCTAAAATATTAATTTTATTTTTGGAATCCAGTGGTGATTGATTTACATTCAGTTCGGGTACTTGGGGGGTATTTTTAAAAGAATCATGCAGCTGAACGTTGTCATTATCAACATCAGGACAAAATGGAGGTGAAGTTATTTTAGACGAGGATGGGTGTGATATGTTAGTGATATTTGGGTTTTCAGCAGTTAAGATGGTACTATCAATTGTTTCGTTATTGCAAACAGGATCTCTAATATTATTTTCATTTATTAGTTCAAAATTAATGTCGTCTTCAAATACAATTTCTGCCTCTTCTATCATGTTTTCAATAGTTTTTGTAATAAATCCGCAACTTTGTTTCATTTTCTTCCAAATTTCAAACAATGATTTATCTTCTGTTCGACCACTCCACTGTTCTTCAGGTAGGTGCTCTTGAAAACTTTCAAGTGTTTCTTGGTCTATAAAAGATTCCATAAATGCAAGTCTGTCTATATTAGCCGTCTGCACGATGTCTTCAGATTGTTTAGGTGAATTAGGTCGATCATCATTTTCTGGAAAAAAATTGCTCACTACTTCGGGATCCCATGGAAAGAGTCCACATTTCTTAAATCCATTTTGAAGGATCTCTGGAGTTACCCGATCCTTAATACCAGCATCTAATAGGGGAGCAAAATCTCGTCGTCTTAATAGTTCATGTTGATTTTGAAGTCTCCATGCGCTGACTTGCTCTTTCCATCCAGACTTCAAAGTACGAAACACTGCTACATCCATTGGTTGTAACAAATGTGTAGCATTCGGATACAAAGCCACCAAAATTATTTGATTTTCTGAACAGAATCTGCTAAGGTGGTACGATAAGTGTGAGGAATGTCCGTCTACGAAAAATATGGGAAATGAAACATTTTCTTTAGCCCAAGGATAAAAGACGTTTGCCATATAACTATAAAAAGTATCTGAGGTCATCCACCCATTCTCGGAAACTCCTATTCCCCAATGCCTTGGTACGCTAGCAGAGAGGTCGGAAGGAATTCTTTTATATCGAAAAATTATCATTGGTGGAGCCAAAGTTCCCGCGGCATTTCCATTTAAAAGTACTGTAAGACACTCATTTTCATTGCTATTTACAGTTGCGTAAACTGTCTTATCACTTCTTAATGTTAAAACTTTATTTCCTTTTGGATTTAAAAAAAACGCCGACTCATCGGCATTAAAGATACGAGTGGGGTCTTGTAAGACAGTTGTTAAGTCAGCAGCTTCTAAAAACTCGTAGACTTCAATAAACCATCTTCTAATTTGTATTTTTTTTACAGAAGCTCTACTCATGGTTAAATTTTGAGGCGTTCTAAGGCTTAATTCGGGATGTCGACGTAAAAATCCTTCGTACCACTTTCGCCCGGGCATGTTATTTTTGAAGTTTTTTTTAAGCTCTTTGGCTAGTTTCGAAGCACTGGATAAAAAAATGTCTTTGGAAATCGAGAACCCACTTTTTGCCATAAATGTTATCCACGTAACAAGAAGATCCTCTTCAGTTTCTGAAAAAATTGTAGCAGGCCCCATTTTTCTAGACTCCGGATTAATGCCCTTAAATTTATAAAGCAATGTCGTTTTGGGAACCTTGAATGTCTTTGATGCTGTCTTAACGGGCATACCACATCTAACTGCACTAAGAGCATTTGTCATAGAGCTTTCTGGATACCCCAAAATTTTTTTGGTGGCCATCTGTGAAAAATTAAAATTTACTTTATATAAATCTAATCAAACTAACTATAAGTACTTAAGGGTGTGTCTCACATAACGGGCGAAATTGGTGTTGACAACTTTGGAAAAAAAATTATTTTTTTTTACGTTTTATCCGCTATCAGTCGGTTCAGTTATATTCATTTAGCAAACCTTTATACTCAGCAGCGAATGAAACATAGTTTTAGGGATGATTTCCCTTATTTTTAAGCAATTCTAGAAATTATCATTTCGGTAATGGTGAACATCATTTCGGTAATGAGAAATGTCATTTCGGTAACGCAAATGTCATTTCAGTAATGCAAATCTAATGTACTTATTTTTTTATTGAATAAGTGATGCACATGTCTTGCAATAAAACACATCATTATTAATTAAAAATTTTCTCTTGAAAACGCAAGATAGGTGATAGGTTCTCCTACATTTGAAACAGAAATAACCTGGATGCCCAATATTAAACGTAAGTGTGCAGCCAAAGCAAAGTCCAGTCTGAGTTAGCTTGTTGTTTAGAATGACTAAGTCCATATTTTCAATATTAGCAGTAGACCCAGGTTCATCAATCTTCTGCTCGGTCTTCTCACTCGACCCTCCACTTGGCTCCAGAACATAAACTTCCCAACTTGGTCCACCCAAGTCAGGCTGCCAGCTTGTCTCACTCATACCTGATGATTATTAAGGTTTAACATGGTATATACGTGAAAAATAATCATTAGTTAATAAATAACTATATTTAAAAGGATACAGAAAGAATTCAATTCAACCTGGTCTCTAGTCTCACAACAGCCGATTTTCTTCGCGCTTTGGGGTATTACAACATTAGAAATAATATTAATTTTCTTCGATTTTCGACTCGGTTTTTGATCATCTGTCAGAGTTATTAAAGAAAATAATATTATAAAAATTAAGAATTAGAGTAGTGTTTCTACGACCTAAGTTTTTAAAAGGATACGTTCAACTTCATGTAAAAAACGAATGCTAGATTTGCTCATTGGATAATGTCTACACGCGTTTCCAAAACTACAAATAAAGCAGGAGACTTTTCTTAAAAACAGCATTCCCTTCTTCTCTTTGTTCCAAGTTATCTGATGAAGGCCCATGATTGCTGGAATTGATGTCAAACCAGAGGGCACATTCTTCTTTGACTCTACTATCTCACTAGCTGGAACTTCCCATAACTGAACTTTACCTCCCTTTAATTTTTCAACGAAAATTTTTGCCGATGGAATATCTGTACCTTGAAAGACTAATCTGTCGGCATTCCTTTTTAAAGTCCCCCCGACGCCATCCATTGGTCCCTTGCCGTGACCACTGGCACTATAATTCCAAGTAATATTTTCTATGTTTTTAAATAAAGCTGGAATTTCCTTCAAGAGAAAATATATGTTGTTGCGGTTGCGATATTGTGCGGTGGGTCCGTCCGAGAAAAAATGGATGGTTCTGGTGTTAGGGTGTTCGTCTGACAATTTATTTAATAAATGTCTTAAGTGAGCCCATATTGCGTAGGCTTGGTGATCGATGTTCTCGCTAACTGAACAAAAACTGTGAGCTTCAAGTTGATTGCTTTCTCTACTTAATACATAATAAACACCCGTATGGAGCGAAAGTTGCTGTTTTGACGCACCAAAGTGCATTGCCTGAATTTCAGAAGCAAACTTGGTTACATAGGGTAAACCATATAGTGATTGGCCACTTAAGCATCTTCCTTTGGTTTATTTACTTTTTCTTATATGGTATCTCATAGAGATGTGAAAACTTCATTTATATGATTACTATAAATATGAATGAACAATTGTGCCTGTTCAAAAGTGTTTTTAAACTTACTTCTTTATTTAAAAAATATATATATTTAAAATGATGCAGAAATTACAGTTATTGGCCACCGTCCTACAGTCATTGGCCATTTTTACGACAGTTATTGGCATACCCATTTTAGATGAAACACAACAACGAAAATTAGTATAAATAGAAGTATAAACTTTATTAAAGGGTTAAATGCTATACACATATTTAACAGTTGTTAGTTTTTTTTAAAGTACAAGTTTTACAGTAATAAAAATCAAAAACTCCATCTGTTGCAGGCGATTTGCTAAGTATGCATTTAATGTGAAAGGTTCTATTACAACTATTACATTTAATTCCTTTCATTGTGGTTTGTATTTTACTAGCACAAATGTAACACATTTTGTTTGTGACTAGTGCATTTTTAAAAGGTTTAATCCCGGTTGGTGCTAGCTGGTTATCGTCTTCATCAACAAATAATTTTCTGACGTGTTGTGGTGTGGTTTTAATGCTTATGCATGATATTATATTAATCTTGTCGTTTTTACTTGTGCTAGCTTCAGAACTAACATATTTTTCTTCTGAAGTACTTTTATTCTTTTCATCTGCCTTTTGTAAATATTCATTTACAATTATTTCATGTTTTTTAGTGGCACGCTTAGTTTTCATTACCTTATTTTTGTTGTTTTTTCTTTTTTTTGCTGTCTGTTTTTCTAATTTATCTTTTTCTTTTTGGGCTTTTTTGAGATCTTTTTCCACTTTTCTGTTATTTTTTTCTTTTTCTTCTTCTATTTTGGCGTTCAATTTTTCTTCCTGTTTTTTTCCAATCGGAACATGTTAACACAAAAGGTAATCTTTCGCTTTGCTTTTTTCCTTTTCTCTCGGGAGTTTTTGGCCAAACAATATAATCTCCGAGAGAGGCGTTTAACAAAAAATCTTCATTATTATTCTCTGCGTTCTGTTCTGTTAGTATCTGCTTTTCCTCTGTGTCATTGTTATATACGTAATATTCGTTTTCATTACTCTTTTCGTTTTTATCTTTGGTTAACAATTGATTTCCGTTACTATCCATATTTAGATCATGATCAACTGTATTTCCATTATTTACATTTTCGCTTAGCATTTATTTTTCTGCGTCATTCATATTCAATTCATTTTCGTTTTTATTCCCTTCTTTATCGCTTAGAATAATTTCTTCTAAATTGGTTGTTTCTTGCTCTAGCTCTTGAAGCATAGTAGTGTCTACTTCCATTACGAGATTATTACTTAAATTTTCGAAATTCACGTCTTGTACTATTTCGTCGGCAAAGATAATGTCAATATTTTGGATGTCGAAGTGTTCTTTTAAATTGTTTTCCTTATTATATGTAGATGTACGAGACAAATCACTGCTGATTTTATCTGGAACTGAATTCGGAGTTTTATCTAAATTACTGTCCTGTACTTTAAATTCTTGGTATATTTTGTATAGTAAAATAAATTCATCAGTATTTTCAGTATCTTCATGAATTTGGTCAAATAATTTGATTCTTTCGTCTCCCACTATCTCCGTAAATTTATTATACGAAATACTCATATTATCTTCTGCTGTGCGAAATGGTTCAACCTTGCTATTATTCCTGCCTAAGCATTTAGTGAAATCGATCGCAGATGGTTTCCACGGCTGTAAACCGCTAGCTCTGAATCCATTCTTAATCGTGTCCGCTTTTGTGCATTGATCTATCACAGATTTTAGAACCGGAGCAAATCGTTCTTTTGTGAGCGGTTGGCGAGGATTCTTTCTTTTATATTCTAATACAGCTCTCTTCCAGCC
>JABXWE010027372.1:0-20229 GCA_014611495.1 Limonius californicus | reverse complement strand
ATTTATCCGTAACCACTGAGAATTGGACACATGTTTATATAAACTTTTTTAATCAAAATAGTCCGTACTACTGCCTATACTATAAAACTATAAAAATGGCACGTTTTTAGTTTCTTCATTCTTATAACTGTAATTATCACACATTTTAATGAATCTTACCACTGTACTAATTAGCATAAACTGATTATTCAAACTGTGATATTTTTATAAATACACGAGTTTAACTTTTGATGCTCATATATTCCCGTTTATGTATATTCCATGTCACAGCAACTTTTCTCATCCATTGGACTCTGTATGGCTGCACCATTTTACAAGTAGTGGAGGGTAAGATTATTTAAAGTTTTGTAGAAGTGGTATGGAAATACATATTCGTTTTGCTCAAATGCAATAGTTTAAAAGGTCTGTTTGTTTGTTTAGTAATTTTAATGTATGTACTTTCATAATGTCTGCATTTTTGACGTGCATTTCGGTCCAAACATATGTAATATATGGAATTACCGCACAAAATTAGGAATCGACAAACAGAAGCAGTTACCATAAGTTTTTACAATTACAGTCTGAAAGTTTGTATAAAATATTAGTGTTTAAATCTATGCCATAGATCATTTATTTTAAACAATAATTAAGTAAAGTTGTAGTTTATAAACACCTGCACCATTATTCATACGAAAACAAAATTAATATTCAATTTCTGACAAAGAGAGTTCTAAGACCATGCTTCATTCTAACTTAAGAGCTTACTCTGTCGTGGACATTAGGTAGGCAAACAAAAGATAAATTTCCCAAGACGCTTCAGTACAACTCCAAACTTTCTTGCATCATCGTTATAAATTCACAAGCCAAACTAACTTCTAAACTTCGGACAATATCTAGATAATGGAGCAGATATGTAGTAATTTATATTTAGTTCTTGTCAAAATTTAATGTAGGTATGTATCTTGTTATGTATATTACCGTGTTAAATTGCTTGCTGGCTACAAACTAAGTAGGTACGTTAATTACATTTTCTTAATGCACCGTTTACATTTTTACGGAAAACTGAATGACATAAGGGTGACTATTATGATGTAGTTAAATAAATATATATAATAAATAGTAAATATTAACCCTCAGTAGAGGGTCGTTTTTCACTAAAAAGTACTAACTTGCTGAGCCGCAATAATAACTACAAGCTGATTTAGTTAATGTATACTACTAGTAAAGTGATGGAGAGCACTAAAATATTTAATTGCTGAATACTTAAGTTTTCGACACCCTAATCACGCAACCCGAAACTTTTAGCGTGTAAGGGAATGTAAGTTAACTCTAGGAATTTGCAAACTGCTACATAAATTTCGAGCAGACAGGTATTCAATATATTTTGGCTTTACTTGGAAACTTTATGAACCTGTATCGTTCAGCAGTTGGCAACATGTGCGTGACGTGATTTTAAATACAACATGATCTACAATTTCCCATTAAAGTCTAGCACGTCAGTTTTCTGATGCAAATATTATAATCATGAAAGCATTTCGAAAAATGGCGAAAAACACACCATTTTAGCGTTTGCTTCCTCACTCTAATACTTTGTTGAAATATGCATATATTTTAGGATTAGGAACAATATTAGATGTTTCAGAATAGAAATTGGATATAATTGTTTTCTTCTTCTTCTTCTTCTTCGTCTTCAATTAGGCTTTTTAGCCTGTGATTCTTCACGTTTTCTAAGTTGCTTCTCCGGACGACGACATCCAACTTTCTTTCCATCTCTTAGGAGGTCGCCCCGGGTTACGCTTTCCAGCTGGTTTTATGTCACGTGCTATTTTGACTAATCTGTTGTTTTTAGCTTTTCCGACGTGTCTATTCCATTCTTTTCTTCGATGTTTTGTAAATTTCACTATGTCAGATATGTTGCATTGTTGTCTCACATCTTCATTGCGTATATGGTCTAATCTTGTTTTTCCGATGATTGTCCTTAAAGTACTCATTTCGGCTGTCCTGAGAAGTTGCTTGGTTTTAGAGGTCTCGGCGCGGGTTTCGGCTCCGTTTTCTTAAATAGCATAAATTATACTTTAAAGATTGATGCACACATTAAATTTAATATTTGATTTCTCTCTTAAGTTGAGCTGGCATATTCGTAAATGTTTGAATTTCCGGCTGCTCTCCACAAGCATTTCTATTTCTTAACTTCCTTCGGTAAAGCTATCGTGCTGCTAACGACCATCTTTATCAGTATGTCACGCTTATGTTACTACCCCTTACAGTGGAAATTTGCGCAAATTGTCATAGTTACAAAACCTGGTAAACCTGTAATAGAAGCTAGCTCTTATAGATCTATTAGTCTTCTACCTATCTTATTCAAGGTATTTGAAAGACTTATACTTAACCGAATCATAGAAAACACGCCTACGGTTGACTTCATTCCAGAGCACCAATTTGGATTCAGACAAAATCATTCTACCACTCAACAATGCCACAGGATAGTTAATAAATTAAGGAAAGCTTGGAAAAAAGGAGGTATGTGCATCTATCGTCCTCGATGTACAACAGGCCTTCGATACGGTATGGCAGTAGGGCCTGTTATACAAGTTAAAAAAAAACAGCTACCTGATCAAATTTATCTAATCCTCAAATCTTACCTAAATGATCGATATTTCCAAATTAAAATTGATGTTACCCTATCTAGCTACCAGGTCATTAATGCAGTGGTGCCCCAAGGCAGCGCCCTTGGGCCATTCCTATATTTAATATTTACAGCAGATGGACCGCTGACAAATGAAACGTTAATGGCGACATTTGCTGATGACACCGCCATTATGGGTGTAGACTCTAATCCTGCTAGGGCATCTGTATTGACTACTTACAGAATCACCTAAAACTCCTTCAACTCCTCAAACTGTGGAAAATCAACGTTAACACTAACAAATCTGTACAATAACATTCACAACAAGAAGAACTACCTGCCCGGAAGTCAGAATAAACAATACTCCTACACCTCTGAAAGATGTAATAAAATACCTTGGACTTCACCTTGATACGAAGCTCACTTGGAAAGCTCACATTACGGCTAAGAAGCGACAACTTGAACTAAAACTCAAAAATATGAACTAGTTGCTAAACAGAAGGTCGCAGCTATCACGTGAAAACAAATTAATCCTCTATAAGACCATACTTAAGCCGAGACATCTGGAATAGAACTGTGGGGATGCAGCAAATCTTCCAACACAAAGATTCTTCAAACATTTCAGTCGAAGACTCTCCGGATGATCACGAATGCTCCAGGGGATGTCTCAAACTTAACTCTTCATGATGATCTCAATATACCTTCTGTAAATGACGCAATCAAGTCATATGCATTCAAATACAAAGACCGCTACATCAACCATAGCACCCAACTTATAAGGGAATTGTTCAACCAACCAATGGCAAACAGATGACTCAAAAGGAAATGACCAGAAGCCATAGCTGTATAATTTCCAGAGTATCGCTGATGGGCGGTCCCTGACTCAAGTCAATAATCTTATATACTATTTAATAATTACTCTGTATCTTGTTGAGTAGATTGTAAATTAGCAATAAACAAAAATAGAAAAAAAGCTTCCTTCGGTGGCACTTTATTTTGAATCACTTTTAATTTTCACATATTCAGCAGATCTCTTCTTTCATTTACATAGATGGAAATATTTGAAAAACTTTTCGCTTAAGTTGGGAATTATTCATGCCATAACATGGAAGCATTTCATGCAGTACTGGTACTGTTTTGGGTATCGAAGGCGTGACATAGATGAAACCAATTTAATATATTTGTGAATTCATACATATAAAGAGGAAGTGCAGGTATACAATATAATAAAAAATTAATAAACATATTACAAAATGAATAACGTTGTATACGTTTGTGACATTTTTACTAACACTGTGAAATTTATGAAGAGACTTCTACTTAGGTTAGTTTCAGTTTTTTATATTTTAATTGCGGTGAAAGTTTTTCTGCAGAAGCAAATCGCACATGCGCAGCTCACAGAGGCAATGTTGATAATAATGGCTAGTACCTACATGCATAGATATATTTTTAGATTTAATGGATGCCTATAATACGTTAAGTTTTCAATGAGACACGTGCAGAGTTGGAAAGCTTTCAATGTTACATCACAAAATGTTTAAGCGTCCGTAGAAAATAATGGGAACCGGCCAAGCGGAAGGTTTGACAATCGAAAACGTGCCAGGAATCGCTTCATTACATTGCCGCAGCCACAACGACGATACAGAGGACCGTAGATTAATTCTCCTTTGTCCTCTGTTTACACTTCGAACCTTTAATAAGAGTAAAAAATATTTTAATCTCTATTTCTAACTCCATGTTAAGGTGCCTGCGACAATTATTTTTGAAAATATACCCTTATTAAAAAATGTGTCATACAAATTAAATATTTTATCTGATCAAAAACAATGTGAATACAATTATGTCCATTGATATTATTTCTCACATAAATATAGAACCCTAAAATGCAGAGTATAGTTTTGTTAAATTTTTAAAAAAATATTACTAGTAGCCAGATTTTCCGGCAAATACCTTTGAGCTTCCTGGTTATGGAATTCGGTACGTTTTTCCAAATAGCTAAACAGCACAAGTTAGCCGAGATAAGAAAATTCTACAAAAGTTTATGTAATTACGAGAAAAATCTGTTTAGGAAATTGTATGGTTTAAACTTAAGCATAAAATTATCACGGAATTTCATGCATATTGCTAGACTTTCTCGTGAAACTAGATGTGACTAATAGAATCCAATCTAATAGCATTTGTCTATTATTCAAATACGATTTTTTGTCTTGTTTGAGGATACTTTGGATATAATTAAACAGATCTCTGAATTATTTATATCCTATATTCATCTAACTTAGATTCATGTCAATGGACGAAATTGTTGTTCGTTAAAATTTAGGTAAGTTGCTAAAAGCTAAATTCCTGTGATAATGTCAAGTAGTACGGTTTCAGTACTTTTCGTTTGAAGGAAACAAATACTTCGTTTCGGTAAAGTAATTTTATTGGATTGCGTGGTTTTTGAACGTTTTCATCGTGTGTCAAATTGATGGCAAAATAAATTGTAAAGTTATGTAAATGCTTGCTGAGTTTCGAGCCAAAAAATTGAAATTCAGCAGAGGGCCAATATACTTTGCAAACTAGATGCAGTGTAATGAATAACCACTAAAACATTTATTGAACGCTGTCAATATTGCTTTTTGTCAGTTACTCAACTACTATTAAACGTCAGGTGAGTACTGAGACTTGGCTGCCAGTAAAGTACTAAAACAAGCTAACTTAAAACTGTGACATTTTGCTATCTCGTGGAATGGGGAATGTTAGAGGTATGGTGATTGCATGACACCAGGTCTCAAGTGACCCGGACTTTCGTTATTTTTAATAATTACGCCGTTCTCTAACGTACTGCGTATTCCTGGAAGCTGTAGAATAAATTTCGTGGAAAAAATGCTTGGTATATCTGAGATAATCCACCCGGATCACTAGAGATCGTAAGGTTAACTATCTATGTAGGAAATAAAAAATATATACTAATATCAGTTGTTTTATATTTAGTTGTTAGACATACTACAAAAAAGAAAGCAAATTATGTAAGAAGTAATTTCTGTGCTATTGGTAAGAAGACTGTTTATTGACCAGACGTTATTTCTGGATGTCGAATTTATTACCGTTTTTTTAATATGCAGATGGTTGTAAAAAATAGAAGTAGTCGGATGACATTATAATTTGCAAGGTTTTATTCAGAACATGTTTATTTTGGCGTTTCGAAATTATATAAAAACACAAAATACGAGTCGGGTCTCTAATTACCCGTTTCCTCTGTCCGCGCAACTAAAATTATTTCCGCAGTACGATGGTTAAAACAAGTGGGTATATTAGGATCGATTTTATGCTCAAATATTATTTTGGTCTGTTTTCTATTAGTATATTGGTTTACCTTTGGAGCGAAAATAATTAACAGTTTTTTAAGTTATAAATAAATAGTTACCAGCACTGAAAATAGTGACAGCAAATAATTTTGTGGGTAAATAATTTTTTTTTATTGCTTTATTACTATTTACAATCAGTATAATATTTCTAATACTATGAGCAAATTTATTTGTTTGTACAGGGGTTAGGATATAAGGGAGCTGATAATCCAGTGATAGTCAGCTCTGTTATTTCTTAAACATTTGTTATATAGTGAATTGCGATTTCAATTGAACCTAAACGGTAGGTCTAATGTTTTATATCTCTTTAGTCTATGCGTATCGTTGCTGTTGTCTAAGAGGTTCACGGCGAGCACATTTGGATGCACTTCTAATTTATTTATGTATTTAGCACTACACTTACTCACTTCATCTTTCACTGAGGCACTTTTAGATCATCACGGATTTTACTGTTTGGTATAAATCATGGTGCGTTTGTTATAGTTCGCAGCACTTTTGATTGGAATCTTTCCAAAATTTCAATATTTGAGATTGAAGCAGACCCCCACAGGTCTATGCTGTAAGACCAGATGGGCTTCCACGCTACTTTATACACGAGTAATTTATTGTTGAGGGAAAGTGTTGTGTTGCGTCCCAATAGCCAGTAGTGTTTTCTCAGTTTGTGTCCTAGTTGCTTTCTTTTGTTGAGGATATGGGTTTTCCATGTCAACCCTTTGTCGAGGTGTACTCCTAGGTATTTTACATTGTCGGCCTGAGGTAGGTTGCGTCCGTTAAAATGGACATGGGGTGCTACTTCTCTACACTTTGTGAAGGTCACGTGTACGGACTTGGTTTCGTTGATCTTTATGCGTCATTTTCGGGTCCATTGCTGTATTTGATCTAAATTGTGTTGTAGCATCCTCGCAGCGGAGTTTGGATCTTTGTGGTTAGCAAGTATAACTTTGTCGTTCGCAAATGTTGCCGTGTGTGTTTGCTCATTTGTAGGCATATCCGATGTGAACAACAATACAAAGTTGGTCCCAAAACGCTTCCCTGCGGTACACCTGCTTTTATAGGGTACAAATGGGTCACTTCTTGGCCATATTTGATTCTAAAATATCTTTCCTGTAGATATGATTCTATGATGATGTATAGCACATGGGGGAGGACTTTTTTAAGTTTGAACAGGAGTCCTTCATGCCAAACCTTATCAAAGGCTTGGGTCACATCGACGAATGCCGCTGCACAATACCCTTTTTCTTCGAATTTCTGGTTGATAACCTTAGTTACGCGGTGGACTTGTTGAATCGTGCCGTGGCCTTTTCTGAAGCCGAACGGGGATCAAATTATTTTCATCGATAACAGTTGTATGTCTCTTTAGGATCAGTTTCTCTATGAGCTTGCTTAGTATTGGCAGCAGACTAATGGGCCTGTAAGATGTTACATCATTTGGTGGTTTGCCCGGCTTTGGTATGAGAATGATTTCTGCCGCCTTCCATTGGGGTGGAAAGTAACCTACACGTAAGACTGAGTTAAATATAATCGTGAGTAGTACTAATCCTCTTCTCGGTAGCTCTTTGATCAGGCGTCCCGTGATAAGGTCCTAACCCGGTGATTTGTTGGGGTTTAAGTCGTTCCTAATCATATCACTTACTTCCTTCACTGTGGCTAGTTTTGGTAGCGGCGACATTTGGTTGGGGCTTCTAGGACATTTTTTATTTCCGCTTCTTCTGCTGGCAGGTAGAACAAAAGTAGTTGCCTTTTCTGAGTCTGTACTCGCCCATGTGCCATCCTCACGGCGAATTGGAAGGATTTGGTTTTTGGGATGTTTAAGGTTTCTGGTGGCTTTCCATATGAAATAGTCTGTTTCTGCAATATTAGTGAGGTTTTCTAGATACTCATTAAAGGATATGTTTTTCAGATTTTCAATTGTTGTCCTTAGTTCTCTAGATGCCTCTTCATACCTTCTTTTGTTTACTGGATTTCTGGTGTTTTGCCAGATTCTTCTAAGTCGTCTTTTTATAGCAATTTTTTCTTTGATGGATACAGTACAGTTCGTACTTTTCTTATTTGCAGGGATGATGGGTGTAGCTTCCCAAGCGGATTCTTGTATTATGCTGGTGAGATTATTTACAGTCATCTCTACATCTAATTTGGTTTTGAGGGGGATGTTTAGGTTGATCTTTTGGTCTACTAGTTGTTTGTAGTACTTCCAGTCCGTTCTCTTCTTGAATAATGTTGGTGGTTTCTTAATCTGGCTGACTGTGGTGCTAATGGTTGCTGTTACCGGCATATGATCAGAGTATAGATCCAAACTTGATTTAATGGCAAGGTATTCTGCGGTAATTCCCTTTGTTACAAAGAAATCTAACAAGTCTGGGATTTTTCCTGGATCTGAAGGCCAATAGGTTGGGGAGTATGTCGATAAGTGGCCAAGATGAAGTTCTTGCATAATTTGACAGAGTAGCCTACCTCTACCAGGGGCTGTTAATCGTGATCCCCATAGTGTATTCTTGGCATTGAAGTCGCCACCAGCCATGAATCTGTGGCCAAGGGAGTTTATGTATTCTATAGTTCCTTCCCTATTTGGCCGATAGTTTGGTGGACAATATGCTGAGGAGATCGTTAGGGGGCCATGCCAATCTTCAATGATGATGCTTGTGGCTTGTAAGTATTCCTGTTCAAACTTTTGAATTTCGTGATGTTTGATGTTGTTTCTGTAAATAATGTGTCAATTTTAAAGCGCAGTATTGCATGATTCAGCAATCAGATACTAGGAGTAACTTACGGCACTCATCAGGAATATCTTAATAACATTTTCGTGAATATCTGCGAAGATATCAATCGAGCACGAAAGAAGAATAACGGATGCTGTAGGTTTTCGAGGAGTATACATGGCAAAATTTGGAAGAAGCGTAATTAAAAAAAGAAGGAATCCAAGAAATCGAGAAAAGACACCGATTTTTTATTCAATGAAAACTCATGGTTAGTTTAAAATATGCCAAGCTGCGGATTATCTTCATTTGGAATTATGTGTTATCTACCATTGTTTTGTACTGATTGAAAAATGAATTACCCTTCTATTGTTTTTGCAAGGTCGAAAAATATTGATTTCTCATTCGGCGTTTTTTAAGGGGAACAAATTTTTAACAACCCCATATTGGTATTTTATTGGAATGGAGTAATTTAAGAAAACCGCGCGGTTGTTATTCAAAATGCTCTCCATGAATAGAAAAAAAAAAGCAGAACACAGAAATAGAAGAGCAGATTTAGGCATTTAACCATGCTGTTCTTCTCAGGTCCATATGATCCAAAATTGATTTGATATATTAATAACTTTCTTATGTCTTAATATTTATACCACTATTTATGGGCTTTATCTCTTCCTTGTTAGTTTGTATTTTTTTAAATTGAAATGCTTGTTAATTTATTAATTGTAATTCTTACACGTATGTTCCTCGGGTAATTATGATCTGACATTATATTATACTGACAGGGCGGATATAATTTTATTTCCAATTGTTTTATCTGCAGATACGATTGTTTTACTGATGCCAATATGAATGCGGACAATGTAAATCTGCCTAAGTCTGATGTTTACGAACTCGTCTTGCAGGTCTGCAAACCCTGTGGGTAGGTTGAAACATTTACAGACTTGCAACTTACCCCAGACATCAGTAGCGAATTGTGATATGCAGACTAAAGTTCTATTCGTTGCATTACAAAGTGAAGTAGAATTTATTTCAATGTTAGTTCTAAAAATAATAATATTGACAAGCAAATTACTTGATGGTGAAGAGCTTTCAAATATTTTTGAATATCAGTCAACATCGACCACAGTTGGAACAAAATCAAAACTTACATTCATACCGCAGTGCGAGAAGTGGTTGGAACTAGGACAGTAAAAACAAACTCCAAACCAAACAATAAACCGTAGTTCACTATGGAGATCACACAATTAACACTGGAAAAAAAACCGAAGCACACATTCAACACCCAAGGAAACAAACATGTGAAACCGAGTCAATAACAGAGTTCGTGAAATAAGAAATGAATACTGGCGAAAATTCAGCAGTGAAATTGAGCACGATATGTTTGGAGCCCAAAAGAGAGCATGGAAACTATTAAGAGCGTTAAAAAGGCCAATTAATAAAAATATAGCATTGAAAACAATAAAAGAGGAAGAATGAACACGTCACTTCGAACAACTGTACGAACACAATGGGGAAACCGCTATAGAAATAGAAGAGGATTCAGAAGAAAAAGTTGTAGAAAGGAATGACTAATTCCTTACGATAACAGAAAATCAAGTAAAAAACGCGATAGTGAAACTAAAAAACAGAAAAATACAGAGTGAGGACCGAGTACATAACGAATTCATTAAATTCGGCGGACACTACATACTCAAAGAACCGACAAATCTCTTCAACATGATAATAAAACAAGGAAAAATCCCTAAAGAATGGAAAAACGGCGTCACCATTCCAATATTTAAAAAAGGGGACAAAAAAATCCTCTAGTTACAGAGGAATAACGCTGCTAAGTACAATTATAAAGCTAATGACCAGCATGCTGGCAGATGTAATCAGTTCCATCATCCCTAGGAACGAAGAACAACGGGGTTTTATAAAAATAGGTCAACTATAGTCGCCATTTTTGCCCTACGTCAAATAACCGAAAAATCAGTGGAATATGACGCACCGGCCTTCATATGAAAAGGACACCCCCCAAGACTATATAAAAATAATCCAAGATCTCAATACAAACAACTCCACCAAAATAAGAACTAACAACAAATTGACTAAAGAAATAAAAACCACCATAGGAATACGCCAAGGAGATAGCCTCAGTCCGATTCTCTGTAATACCGTAATGGACAAGATCATAGACGCAGTCAACGGAAAAGATATCGGATATCGTCTAGGAATCCAACGAGCCTACATCATTTGCTACGCTGACGACGCCGCCCTCATCGCGGAGTCACAAGACAACTTACAACGCCTACAATTCGCATTCAAGATTAAAGCCGTAAAACAACAACATGACCATCTGGAAAACCAAAAATAATGTATGGTTATAGCCAAAGAACCATTACGATGTAAAATATCAATCGACCACAATCCTATAAAATAGGGCATGTCTTTCGACTACCTAGACTGCAAAATCTCGAGCTACGGTGATCTTAAAGACGAAGTACGACAACAAGTCAACAAAGCGGCGGCAATATCTGGATGCCTAGAGAACGTAATAATATATATATATATATATATATATAAGACCTCCCTTAGACCCGTAATGACATACGGAGCAGAATCAAGAGCTGATACCGCAACGTCCAAAAGATAATTGAGAACGACTCAGATGAAAACTCTGAGAATGATCGCAAGCTATACACTACATGACAGTAAAGAAACGTAGAAATAGAGAGAAACCGCAGGAGACAGTGGAACGAGCACATAAATAGGATGACGGATCATAGACTGGTTAAAATAGTTAGAAACGAAATTCCTCAGGCAGAAGACTTCCCGGATGACCACATAACAGATGGCGACATAGTTCGCGATCCACATCACAGGAATAGGCTTACAGCCATATCCAGAATAAAACAGGCAATTTGTCTACCAAATAATAATAAGAAGAAGGATGCTAGATCAATTTTTACAACAAGGTCTAGCAACTTGCGCAAATGTTCTAAAAGTTACGCCAGCTCCGACTAGATACTGTATTGCAAGAGTCCAGGATATAAAATCTGCTTTTCAACTAATTTTGAATAGTTCTTTGGAAGAAATCATTTTGGGAATGGATGATATTGAAGGGCGTCGGGTGTATGGTTATAATTGGCAAGAATGAGATGAAATTACATTTCAAGCATACATAGGTTTGCTACTGTTAGCTGACCTTTATAGATCTCACGGTGAGTTTACCAGAAGTTTGTGGAATCCAGAAACAAGCAGACCTTTTTTTTTGGGTAATAATAACACTGAAACAATTTTATTGCATTTCACGCGCCTTACGATTTGATAATAAAAGTGACCCTCAAGCTAGAAAGCTGATAAGCTCGCTCCTATTAGAGAGTTTTGGGAAAAGTGGGAAATAATTGTACAATGTTGGAGAAAACGTGGCTCTAGATGAACAATTGGTTGCCTTGAAAGGACGTTGTCCCTTCAAACAATATACTCCAAGCAAACCAGCAATATGGCATCAAAATATGGACGTTCTGTGATAGTGCAAGTTCATACGCTCTAGAAGTTCAAGTATATAAGGGAAAAGAGAATGGCGAATCACCTGAAAAGAATCAAGGAATGCGAGTAGTTCTAGATCTCATCTATGAGCTTAGAGGCTAGAATATGACTTGTAATACTTTTTGTATACAATACAAATAGGGTCAAATGCTCATCAAAAGAAATCTTACCATGTTAGGGATGGTTAGGAAGAACAAACCTGAGCTGCGTGTCATGGGAATAAATTACGATACATTGCTCCAACTTCTATTTTACTAAGGACACTACAGTTGTGTTATACATTCCTAAAAAAAATAAAGTTGTCCTAATGAGTACACCCCGTAATAGTAAGTAAATAAGCGAAACAGATGTTAAGAAGCTGCCAATTATATTTGTTGTATTTCTACAGCAGGAAGAGTTAACATACTGGATCAGCTAATTGAACATTTTGGGCAAGGAACTGGTAAATCCCTTAATTTCGGCAAAAAACATCTTATCACCTGAACTCGTACCTGGAACCAGCATCAAAAATAAACGAGCACGATGCAAATTCTGCCCTTCTAAATGTGATATTAGAGCAAATATGACTTGTAAATGCGCAAAATATTTGCGGTTACTTTGGTCCGATTTAGTATTTCAGAGTATCGGGTCATTATGATCCGAAGGAGTACAAGCGTATACTCTCACCGAGGAGAACAGCAGGATAAAAAACACCGATACGTAAATTATTTATCACGCTGTTATAGAAAAAAATGCCTCTAGAATGGAAAAGAAGCTTGGCTATTTTCATATACGAAAAGGAGAAAAGAAAGCGGCAAATAACTATAGTGGAATTACGCCTTTAAATTCAATCCTGAAATTGTGTACATCATTGCCCAAGAACCCCTTGCAGGAAACTATAACAATAGCAAGAGAATTGCGAGGCCTTATGCTACACTCATGCACCGCCAATTAGTAGAAAAGTCTATAGAATACGTTAACCCAATACATCTCCGTTTTCAGATAATAGACATATTCAGCGGTATTAACTTAAACAACACAATGGAATAATAACTTGAAATGATCGCACAAATCCCATCACAATAAACGCGGAATACGCCAGGGCGTTTCTCTTGGTTTCTTTCTATTTAATTAATAATGAACATATTAATAAGATTTGTACGGAACAAAACGGAATAAGGAATGGGAACTAAAAGTATCAATATTACATGCATGCGTATGGTATAGTGTTAATTTTTAACAACTATATGAAAATATCTAGACAAAACTAAGATAATGCTAATATCAAAAAAATCCCGTCCGCTGTAAATTGGAAGTAAAAGGAGCTACGATGGAACAAATTATAAATTGTAAGTACGTAGGAAGTGATATATAAGCAGTAGTAGATATTTGATCAGACAATAAAATTAACGCAGGTAACATAATGCTTGCGAAATACAATCCGAAACAACAAATTCTTAAGCACAAAAAGCAAACTAAGATATACAAAGGAATTCTTTGCGCAATGTTAACATGTACAACAGAGACTAGAGCAGAACCAAAGAGGGTAATACTACAAAATGAAACTACATATGTGAAAGTACTGCGTTCAATACTGGGCATAACAGTAAGAAAGAGGTGAGCAAAAGCTACTAGTAAACAAAAATGTAACCTATAAAATGTAGTGAAGCTTTTCTTGGTCCGTTCTACTGTATTTTGTAAGTTACATTTTTGTCTAACAATAACTTTTGCTTGTGCTGAATTTGTAAAACAGAACACCAGAAGAAAACAGACTTTTGAACTAATGGTTGAGAGAACACAGAACAAGGTTTTTTAGTTCATCGAATTTAACAGGTCAAGCATATAGATGAATCCTAATTTAAAACTAAAGAACAAGAAGAAACTTCGCGCTTGTTAAAGTTGGATTGGGAAGTAGTGAATGGTAGGTTGCAGCACTAGATCCGTTCATAAAGCGAAAGCTTTGCCCTCTGCCAACTGAGCTACTCACTACACCTAGAAGCAGGTTGCAATAAAGGTCTTAAACTATAGTAGAAGCAGTTGTAGATAAGCTGGGCAGTGATCCTTGAATATTTTGATCTCATAAACCTATAGGGTAGGTCATGATGATGGTTTTACTCCAATTCCCCACAATTGTTTTAAAGTAAATATAAGCAAAATAATCGGAGCAACCTCAAAAAGCAGGAGCTGTAAATTAATTTCTTCCGGATTTTTGAATTCACCGAAAACTTTAGGAAAAGTTAAAACATCACAAGCTATTATGTCTTTATCTTGTTTCCTTCGCCTAACATGAAAGCTATAAAAACTACGAACTTGCTTTTCAACACTCTTCTCTTTGTAATACGTTCTTGCAAGCAGATTCTCCCAATTTCTCCATTCATCGGCAGCACCCTCGCATCGCTCTTTTAAGCAGCAACAAGAACAAGTTGTGTTATTTATAGGCCAGCACCTAAGTCTGATAATAAATCATGATCTAGTTGGTTAACTCGCATTAGATTTGTGGTGAGACTTTCGATTTCCCTACGCGCTCGTTATCAACCTTTGTTATCTATTGCCGCCACGGCTCTCTTAAATCAGACTAGGGAATTTCGATTAACTCGGATATGTGACAATACTTCGAATTGAGGAGTTTTCATATTTCCCACGAGGAATAAGTTTTATTGCTTGCTTACGTGATTTACTTTATTTGAAACAATTTCAGAAATCAAATTTTCTCTCTTCGCTGAATAACTCATGAATGGGTGTGAAGATAAAGTTTGTTCATATCTTTAGAAGATTAAGCTATACACTCCCTTTAACTGAGTTATTCATTACTTGATGCGTTTTTAAAAATACGGTAATAATAATATTTTGATAATAAGAACAGATTTAAATAAAGTTATAAGCAAATTTGGGTTTTTTGTATTCAATGGAATTCTGAAAGGAGACTTTCCAGTTCCGGCTGCGCTTAATTAGTTCGCTCTAAAATTAAATCCTGGCTTACAGCTTATTGAATTTCAAATTACAAAACTCAACGTAAAAAAGTGCTCCCGTCAAGGGAGCTTTATTGCGTTTGGAAGAAAAATTATTTAAACTGATTTACTGTTTTAAGCCATGAGAAGACTAACAAGCAGTCGTTCGGAAGTTTATTAATTTTTATTTTTAATCATAGTGTAGTTTTCAGTACTTGCTTTTAATTTATAAAAGCTTCAATTCTCATGAGAAACGGAAAATCATTTTTGAATACAAAAAGGAATATTTAAAACCGGGAGCATCTGAAGGTTTTCATTTCCAGTAAAACCTCAGGCCTCGTTGAAAAGATAAACATGAAAAAACAGCTAAGAACAAAGGCCTAAAACTCATGCTACTGACATATTTGTTTGAAACCTCCTATTTATTCAAAACCGAACATTCGCTTTAAGTCGGCCGGTTCAGCAAGGGAAGGAATAGTAAACAATAGTCTTTCAAACAAAACTTGCGAGTTACATGTTTATGTTCAGCAACGAGTCGGTTTCATGCGGGTTTCATGCACAATATTGATTTTAAAAAGCAAATATTGAATCTCCATTAAATGATACTTTCGTATACCTTCTGCCCCCCATCTGCTTGCATTTGTAGCGCCAAGACGGAACTCGGTTAGGAAGTAAATTGGGAAAGTTTTGTGTTTTAGAAGCAGAAAGTTGAGTTGTACTTCTACATGCGCTCTTCCTGTTTGATGGTATTAAATTGGAATGGAATGCGCCTTCTGATCATTTAATTTACGATAAATGTCTGTAAACCATGGTAAGAAAATCTGTGGCTTATTGCAGCCTACAACATTTAAGCATAATACAGAATTAACCTACAAACTCCAACAGGCAAACAGGATATTGTTGAGAAAAATGCGTTTCAAGTTTGCATTTTGCGAAACTTTTGTTATTTTTGGCCAAGCAGTAATTAATTCATTGGCGTTTCTCAGAAATGGGTAGTGCGAAAAGATTAGTGGAATAAAATTCCGAATTTGTCATAAGATCTAATATTCGTTCACGGAGAAACCTTTCGCCTAGATTTTCCCATGGTACCAACTTTTAATATTGATAGATAACTATATTTTTTTATTGTACTTTTTAAATGAAGTAAAACTAGTTTTATAATGATGCCTAAACTGCATATTTTTTCTTACAAATAAACAAGTTACGGGCTATTTTATAAAAAATATCTACAATAATACATAAGCATCGATAATGAAAAAAAGGCAGCTTGGTTGGACATCAAGGTTTATATCGAGTAACAAAAAAATTCGTATAATCGTCTTGGGAAATAATATTTGAAATTTTAAAAATGTATTCTAATACACGCAAAAAAGGAAAAACCTCGGAATCTAGTAACTTTTTAAAATCATTCTGTTGAACGTATATTAAAAATTTTAAACCAATGGTTCTTTCCAAGTTTTGGAATATTTCGGACGCCTGAAACTTTTTAAGTGTCAAACTCACTGTTGCCGTAGTGTGCAATTATTAAAATAAAATTATTATCATAATCACTTTGATATTTATAGATAAATTAAAACAAGTTTTGGAAGATACATACTTCTTTACAGGGAGTTGTAGAAAGTTCAAAATAGTATCAACGGTAATAGAAATTAGTGAAAAACCTCTGAATAGAGCCTCTATAAAACGATAAGTATAGTTCCTAAATACAGATGGTGCCAAAATCTCAAAACCGTTAAAAATTACAGATAGACTTGAGCTGACGATATACAGTACAGGGTATCCGGAAAGTTCACCGACTGCAATTCACCGACGGAAAGTTCACCGACAACAACTCACCGACTGGAAAATTCACTGATCGGTAAATTTGCCGCATGGAAAATTCATCGACCGCAATTCGTCGAAAAGAAAATTTACCGATTCTACAACTGATCGCCGATGATTTATTTCTTAAAATTTAATATTACGATATAAAAATATCTAGGTATCTACAATAAATTAAAACAGTGTTATCTACAAATAGTATATTCGAAACATAATGTATATGAGCACAATAATGACTATGCTTCAGAGTAGTTGCGAATTATGACAGAAAAAATGTTTTAGAGTTTTTGAGAAGTGTGGCACATAATATAAATATCTAATTAGGTATTGTAATAACAACATATTTGTATGTGTGTAAATAATGTTTCAGAAGTAGTTTATATAATTAAATGATTTCAATTAAATCTGTGTTTTATTCGAAATTTCAACATTATCATTTTCAGGACAATTAATTCAAAATTCCACACTTTTGAATTTTTTTAGAAATATTGACAATACTTTCTGATACGAAATAAATTAACGTGCTTAAAACAGTTTTCCACGTTTCATGGTTATTAATATAAATCATCGGTGATCAATTGTAGAATCGGTGAATTTTCCTTCCGACGAATTGCTGGTCGGTGAATTTTCCATGCGGCAAATTTACTTGTCGGTGAATTTTCCAGTCGGTGAGTTGCTGTCGGTGAACCTTCTGTTGGTAAATTGTAGTCGGTGAACTTTCCTAGAACCATATGTACAGGGTTCATCAAAACAATGAGACTGTTAGGTACTATATTTGTCTACATAGATAAATACTCGTCATACATATGTTTAGATAAATATAGAGCATTCGTCGATTATCAAAAAAATTACAACGCATCCATACATTTTAGACTTTGGTATACAGAGGGATTCCGCTAAGAAGAACGAGCTTAATATCTCGATTATACGAAATATTAGAAAAAATATTTTTGGACAGATTGTATTAGGTAGTGTCCTCTACGTATCGGCATTATTGAACATATATTTTGGTTATTCCGATAAGGTTAAATAATTTTTAGAGACTGCTTATAGATAATATATTTTAAAAAAAATAAGCTTTAGTGTTAATCATCGTTTCAAAAGTTGTTCTTTGTACGGCTCAATTTTTTTAAATTAATTTCCATAGGAGTTTTCCTAAAACATTTAAATAACTGTTTAGAATTTGGTCTGTCAGTTCAAATTAGTGCGGTATTAACGTAAAATGTAAAATAATCTAAAAATACATCTACAAGGCTTGTTCAACTGAAACCCATCTTTGATCAACTTAGCCTTGAAAACAAATGCCATAATTCAAATGACATTTGTTACGGTTAGTAGTGTTTATAAGCAACACATTAATAAGTTTCTGGTGTTTGAATTTGATTCTGACTTTTAAAACTTCGATTTCGAAATAGCGTTTGTTGTTGAAAATCCGTCCAAGTTTGATCAGCGTGCGGCCCTACAATTTTTATGCGCTAAGGGTGTGCAGCCATTGCAGATTCATACGAAACTGCAAGCACTGTAGGGAAATACATGTATTGGGTACCCAACTGTAAAGGAATGGTGCCGAAAATTTAAGAATGGAAAAGAGGGGTCTTTTGATAACCACGACCAGGTGCACGGTGTACTGCATTAACAGAAAACAATGCGGCATGTGTGGAAGGTCTTATTAGAGAAAATCGTCGAATTTCAATTAGAGAAATTTCAGAAATTGATGGTGTGAGTGTAGGATCTGTCCATGGTATGGTTCGTAATCTGGGTTACAGCAAAGTTTGTTCGCAATGGATTCCTCGTCTCTTGTGCAATGAACAAACATGCTTGCGAATAGGCTTACCTCTGCAACACCTCACAGACTATAGGCAAAATGGTGATGACTTTCTTTTGTCAATAGTTGCTATCGACGAAACTTGCTGCCATTACTACGAGCCATTTAGTAAGTTATCAACGATGCAGTGGAAATATTCAAGTTCACCACCACCGAAGAAGTTTAAAACACAACCTTCTGCAGGCAAGGTGATGAAAACATTTTTTTCGACCATGAAGGACGCTTGTTGATAGAGTTTAAGGAACCTGGAGTAAATGTCAACGCAAGAAACTTTGAACAAGCTTTAGGCAATAAGACGGAAACGCCCAGGAAAACTTACGCGTGGGGTCATTTTGCTGTACGACAATGCTTTGCCTCATGTTGCTAATATGGTAGAAGAAAATCTTCAACGAAACAAATGGACGGGTTTAGAGAGAGTTTTTGGATCGCTGAAAAAGCCGTTAAAAGGTCGGCATTTTGAGTCTGACGCGGAAGTACAGATAGCCTTGGAAGACTACTTTAATCAGCAGCCGCAAAAATTTTATGAGCAGGGTATACATCGGTTAGTAAAACAATGGGATGGGTGCCTTAGCTTTGACGGTAATAATTTGTAATTAAATTGTTGAATACATTTTTATAAAGCAAAGATGGGTTTCAATTGAACACCTCATACGTGGAAATCACATACCAACAAACAGAGTTTCGCCGATACTCTCTTCCCAAATACCTCGCATTTACAAATTCGCTTGTGTCAACTGTTATCGATTGCAGCCATTAGGGAGTTAATACACTTGATTTAAATTAACTTTTAAAATGAATAATTAACCCAATTCTCAGATATCACTATTATGTGAAGTAATGACAACGTACAGCGTGTCGGATTAACCTTGCTTGTGAGTGAACATTGCGCACTAACACCACTATCACGAAATTGGTGGGGAAGGCGTGGAGATGATTTCATCGTGTGCTTGTAGCAGTCAACATTGCTGTATATTCCAGTGAAAAGTGCGTCAATTTAGCATCTTTGTTGTGCACTGTTATTAATACATATAATAGTGATATAAAGCGAATTAGACTTTTTATATATTTTCAAAATTGATTTAAAAGAAACAAATTGACGCCATAATGACTGCAACCGATAACAATCGACACAAATCAATTTGTAAATGCGAAATGCCGCATTGAAAGGTATCCGGGAAGACAGTATCGGCTAACTTTTAAAGTAAACGATTATTTTTTTAAATAAACCGTTACGAAGAACGGTGTTCCAATCAATTATCAACACTAAAAGTTTTCATTTATTAAAATATTTTTTGTAAACAGTTTTCAAAAATTATTTTATTTCATTGGAATAAGCAAAGAATATATTTAATAGTATCTCTATTTAGGGGGCACTGCTTATTACAATCTGTTCAAAAATAATATTTGTAATATTTCAAATAGCCGAGATATTAAGCTGCTTCTTCTTAGCAGACTCACCCTCTCTATAATATATCATTTATTA
>JABXWE010027370.1:0-34832 GCA_014611495.1 Limonius californicus | reverse complement strand
CTATTTCTTCGGGTTTGATGCCAATTTATGTTTTCTTTCTGTCCAGTATTCGTGTATATTCACTAGAATCACCATCGCCTACAACATACTTACACCGCAAACCATAATCACACTCGCTTCTATTGAAAGCTTCGACAATGATGCTTTGCTCCATTCCTGTTGAAGGCCCTGTAAAGTTTTTGTAGCACTGGTGTTCACCTTTGTTTGTTGCACACACATAACAAAATTTATTTTTTACACCAATGTATAAAAGTTTTTTTGTTTGTTGCCCAATTACACATGCGACCCCGGACAATGATGAATAACTATGCCTATAAGACCTTTTAGCCCATCCACCATCAACTATTACAGTAATATAAGGTATTCCCTGCTCTATCTGTCCAGCCGCTATAGCCAGTGCTTTTTCTTCCATACCGTATTGATGCATTTGTTGCGATAGTAATTCTTCCCATTTGGCACATAAATTTTCTTCCTTTAGTTTATATGTTTTCTTGGACATTATAGTGACGTCTATTACCGAAAACATTTCTTCTGCCTGCGAATAGCCACCTCCGATTGACGAAATACCCCAAACAAGCGAATTATTTAAATCATTATTACAATTTTGTGTTTTCACACCATTTTTTGTTCACAACCGTCACATTGGTACGTCAGATGGGATATTAAACCAATTCTACATTCTGTATGGAATAACATTTTTCCTTGTGTGCAAGAGCAATCGTGAACGCCAATCTTGCGCACTTGTTCGATCAAGTAATTAATATCTACAACACGGTTTCCACGTAAAGATGGTAAAATTGGTGGTGCACAATTTTCTGTTCTATACATAATTCTGGAAGGTCTACTCTGGTAAACTATAAAAAAAATTATTATATTAATATTGAGTTATGAACCCTTTAGTCCGGTGGAGTCAAACTCATATATGAACACGAACCACCATATTTAGTATAATTATTAGAGAGTCTGCGGTCCACAGACAAAAAAAAAAGTTTTTCTACTAATGTTAAAAAAACTGTTACTATTTTCTGTGCGCAAAACGCTTGTTTATGGTAATAGTGAAAAAAAAGTAAAAAGCGTGGAAAAGTTTGTAAATTAACTCTGAAATTTATTTATTTATATTTATTCTTTTTCTAATTGCTGCCAGTCGTAGAAAAAATATTATATGAAACTCATGCATAAAGTGTCTTTTTCTCACTCATGGATTGCCGCGTTTGCCTACGGCTCGCGCGTCAAACTTCCCATTCATGAAAAAAGTACTACTGTATGCACTTATTTGGATGTTACTTTTTGCGTAATATAATTCATGATAATTTTTGCTAAACGCTTTAATACAGTGCTACATAAATGTGAAAACCAGATTTCGGCAATGAAGTTTTAATTTAATGCTTTAACAATAACATTTTCACGTGGTTGGATCTTTATCGGAAGCGACGAATACACCAGTGACCATGAAACGGCGTTCCTTACAAGATACTACTATAATTTAATGTTATAAAAATGTGTACTCTATTTTTATTATTTTAATAAAATCAACTTCAAGCTTCGGGACGAGGGCCGTATTTTAAAGTCTCGCGGTCAATGGGCCGATTATTTGACACCACTGCTTTAGTTAGTATATTACCATTAATTAAATCCATTCCTAAGTTAGTTTTGTGTAATAATCCTAATAGTATGCCTAGTAATAATTAATAATAATGTACTTACTTGTCATAGAATTGTAAATGAGCATCTTCTGGGACAAAACCCTCCGCATTTTCAATTAACTGCAGGACTTTACATCTTTTAACATAGTTGTTTCTGGCTTTCGCTGCTTTAGTACGCTTTTTGGCAACACCACTACTGCGCGGCGTATTGTTTTTGTAATTAAAACTGCTTATTTCAAACACAACCACACACGCAAAAAGCGAGTTTAAAAATTATAGATTGTATTCTAAACCGAACAAATCTGGGACAACGGTAGAAACGAAATGACAAAGATTTTCTCTTAACATTATAATATCATAAACTTTGAGAAACGTATGACTTAGAAAGTCATTAAAGAGTATTTATTTAATTACATATAAATTTTCAAGCAGACAAATGTCTTCAAAATATTCTATTTGTCTGGGGATTAGTATTATTGAACAAGATTGTCTTTTCATCTTATACTCCTACAGAATTATTACTTACCGAGCATGTACGACTTAGCTTGCTACTTTCTAAAATATTAGTTAATTACTAACTTTTCCATGTTATTTAGTTAAGTGTAGGTGCCACTTTTGATAATAATTTGTTGTATGTATAAAAACATATACTTATTGGGACTATAGTGGGTTGATCTATAAAACCAAAACAAATGCAAATATTGTCTGGAGTAAATACCTACCTGCAGTTAAAAACACTTAAATGTGTAATCCTTAAATCCCTAACCATTCACCAATGATTTATTGCTTTATGTAATGTTAGCTGCCTATACACTTCATGTTCAAAATGCAATCTACTGACGCGCCATCTGTTTTAAAAAGCGCCGAAGTTATGATGTATACCCTACCCTTAACTCTCCTGATCGTACGTGAACGGGCGACCCGCGCAACCCGGGACCTGGCAAAAATATCTGCAAAGCAAAAATACTATACAGGATGTATTAAAACGTGCGGATACTATTAAATACACCACGCTATTCTGCGTTGAAAAACAAGCAAAAAACTCTAATACCATTTTAGTATTAACATTTTGGTTAAGGAGTTATTAATACCCAAACTTTGAAATTTTTTTCGACTTTGGTTGAGAAATCTATTTAAATAGTATCAACAACACATCGCTCAACAATTAAAATAAGTAATAAAATATAAATTATAACATTTCGGTAATTAGTTTACGTATAATTTAATATTTAAGAATGTAAAATCTTCGCGATTTATAGTTTCGGAAGACGTTGCAATTATGCATTATAGGCTGGGTTGATTTTTAAAATGTAATAATAAAAATTGATAGCTCTTTGTATGACTGACGGATTGATTATTGTCATTTGTGACACTTGACACGATTAAAGACTCCTCGTATAAGACCAAATTGGTGTTAGAGTTTTTTGCTTGTTTTTCAACGTATAATTGCGTGATGTAATTATTAGCCGCACGTTTTAATACACTCTGTATAACAAATTCAGGGTTAGATTAAATAGTTTTAATCTAACCTATTCTAATTTAGATACACCGAATTAAAAAGGATGGATTCTTTTCCCAAAATATGGACATGTGCCCGCCTGCAAACGTTTTTGGAGTCCTCCTGTTTATTATTTATTACTATTAGCATTAACTATTTTATTCAGCGTAGGCAGGAGTTTTTACAAATAACTACTAGAACTAATAAAACTGAATATTTCTAATTACATAACCGGGAATTCACAAAAATCTGAAGAGCTAGTTTACAAAGGTAACATGCATGCACAACCTAACATTATTAAAGCAAAATTTTATTTGCCCAACAACGTTTTCGTTAAATACTATTTCCCTAGAAAGATAGCGTTTAAATATAAAGGACTATCAGAGTTCTATTTACCCAGACATACAGAGTTTGCTTAGTAAAAAGCTATTTTCTTGAAATAACTATCTGCCTGCAACATATATACTTATTATATTTCTAAATGACATAGCATAATGCTTATTTTCTTAAGTACACGCCGTTATTTTGATTCCCATCATCGCCAAAGAAGTAAAATGAACATCCTTTACTACAACCCGATACAAAATTTCCCAATCCAGCTTTGAAAATGATGACGTTTGTTGGCCCAAAACTTCCTCATGTGGCAAACTGTAGTTCTCCAGTGTTTTTACCAGCGTGCTGTAGAGAAGCATGTGGCAAAAATATTGGAAGGACATGTAAATATAGTCAACGTGAGATTGCTGTTGTATGGAGCCGGCAATTTGTTTACTGTCCAAAAGAATGTCGCGTTCAGGTAGTCAGGTGAAATAATTTTCTCTAAGCGAAATTAGCCGGATTTTTCTCGACAAATGTTGTTCGTGTTGTTGTTAAAACTTGAACGTTCAAATCTAAAATTCTGTTTTTGTCCAGGAATTAAAGATAAAATGAAGTACTGGTAATTAAAAAATTATAACACGGTTTGTGAAAGCATAGCTGTAAAATAGTTCCTACATTATATACTACCTATGTGCATTGATATAAGTTTCTTTGATGTGTTATAACTCCAGCTTATACCTATAATCATAGGTAATATGTAGGTCGTCCCTTTCTGGTTTGGTCTGAAGGAAGCTAAATTCTAAATCCATTTCTAGAATACTTCAACTCAATTCACAATAACATTCAATTTAAAATGGAAGTTCAGGAAAATAATAGTATTCCGTTTTTAGATGTATTCATTACAAAGAAAGCTAATCACAACTTGGTCACACTATGCTAAAAACTCTGGCAAACAGACCAGTTGTAATCTACAGTATTAAAAATATATGTACAACAAAAAAAGAAGAAAAACCACCTGTTGACATCGTTGCAACGATTATACAGTCACACACTATTAAAAACGCAATCTACAAATTTGCAAATAACTGGGCTGAGGACGGTCACGCACCCTGAAAAGTTTAGCTTGCTTACCTTAAAGGGACTAATGATAAGAAACAGCACAAAAACAGTCTTCATGGTTCCCGACGCATCAAATATTAAATATCATGCTTAAAATTAGTCGGCGTCTACAACCTCTCCTACTCCTGTCAGGAAAACAATCTTACCCAACTGGTTTTTCCATTTATATAAGACTGCGAAAGCATATAGGTGATTGTAAACACAAGGGCATCAGAAAAGTGGCGGTGGAGAAACATATATGCGTAACTAGCCTAAAAATTGACCTTGAGAACCCCCTATTACTTGTTAGTATTCGTAACTGCTTTCCACAAATCATACGGGAAGCAATTGAAACTGAGATATAACCTAAAATTGTCAATATAAAGAATAGATTCAGGTTAGTAAAGCTTGGACGCCGATAGTTTACCCTATAAACGTTCTACATATAAATCAATCTCACGGGCATGCTTCACCGAAGCTGTTCCCACCCGATGGTGACTCTTAACCAAAGCTCCGTCATTCTGCACGACTGACTCAAAGCTGTACAAATACTTGCTCATCCCGGATTTGAATTCAGTGATCTTATTATTTTGAAGATGCAAACTGCATTGTTCTGCAAAACCTTAGTTTGGTAGGTTCCCAAGTAGTAATCCTGATTAAGATTTTATGTGATGGCAAACAAGATACCTCTAGAAAACAACCTGGTCCGCCTCAAGAAGCACATAATCTAGGACATATTCAGGCACGCAGATATCTAACAGATAACTAGCTAAAATATTTCTCGAAATAATCGCTCAGCCAGTCACGCGACAGTTCGGCTCTTACCTGATAATCTAAGTGTAATCCAGATGACGACGCGAAAAATAATTTTAGGTTCCTAGTAATTAGCTGGCTAGTATTAGTATCGACACCCTTATTGTTCAAGAGCATTTACTGCAAACGTTTTCATTATGTTTGTACTGTACTGCACGAACTATCCATAAGTGAACTATTGCGTAACTTCTAAATATAAAAGTAATGGCGTAACTGTGTTCTCTTGATTTCCTTTGACTAATTATTTTACTATTAAAAATAGGTACATTTGTAGCAACCAATCAACATATTTGTAATAATATGATGACATGTGTGTAATATTTTTCTACAAATTCTTTCACATTTACTGTATGCTCGTATAGTTATCAATAAAGCAGTTTTCTAAATATTGCGGTTAACTAAACCCCTCGTCTAATAAATTATGTTTATGGTTATGCCTTTCCAAAACTCGAGACTCTTTCCAGAGCGGTGTTTTTAGGTAATATTTAGGAAAATTAGAGTAGTGGGTCCCAAGCGGCCGAAGAGGTGACTTCTCAGACGCGTTCAAAGTTCGCCCGTTCGGTATAAGTGTATGTACAGTACACTATATGTGTGTTGCTTGGTTGATAAATGCACTGCAGTGATGTATACCTATGTATTGGCTATCTGTGAAGTAGTGGAGTTAAGCGAGATGAATAGTTGTTGGTTAAAGCTGTAGAAAATGCTTTTGATTATGTACTACTGTTGAGGTAGTACTGTTAGTAAATGTAATTGCCGTGTTATTATGACTGAAGTTTGTGTTATTCTGCTTGGGGGGCTTGAGACCTCTCCAAGGTAGCCTGGGGGTTGTGTGTCCGGACAGGGCTTGGCGGATCGGTGATTGGGCGATATCTCTCGAGCTGCCCTCAACCTGGTTGACCAGCCAGTGATCTCTGCATTGAACTTTGAAGAGTGACCTGTGGAAACCTTGTCTTTTACGTTTTTCCTTGTGAGGCACGTACTTACTGGCGGAGGTTGTTTAGTGATCACATTGACATGGGGGACCCATCGCCCGGTGGAAATATTCAGTTTCCAGGTACCCGTTACAGGTTAGGTACATCGGTCAAAATCTACTAAAGACGGCCCTGTCAAGAACACCCCACCCTGAACGAGAACTACTAGAAACGGTCCTGTCGTTATGCCAAAGGTGAGCTACTGGATATGACGCGGGATCCTACGGGGGGACATCCGACCCCCTGTAAATAGAAATGTAGACATTGCAATGCTAATGTAGTAATGTATTATTGCTTGTGTGTTCTATGCTTTGCTAGGGTGTGCTCAAATGGGGTTTTGACTGTTTGTGTGTTTCCTTTATGAGTGCACCGCGTACATATGTAAAGTTGTTCCCGAGCTCCCCAGAATGTAGTCTTGATAAGTATACCTAACAGATTTCGAGACCCTATCGGTGAGTGTTTAGTTATTTATTGTATTTAGTTTGTAAAAATTCCCACAGCCCATCCCGATGAGAAAAAGGCCCTCATACATGTGCACGAAATAAGATGATAATAAATACAGCAATATAATACTAAACAAATTAAAACAAAATAGAAGAAACTCATAAGAAAAGGCAGACAATAAATTATAAGAAGAGGTTCTGGAAAACGACTAGCGGCTGATTGATAATATTTCATCTTTCACCAGCTACTATTTAGGTCGACTTATATGTAAACCTATAAAAGGGGAAATTTATAAATAAATATTTAGCGTGCCATATATTAATAATTAAATATCGGGAATGCAGTGACAAGGAAATTGAATTGAGATCATAGATACCATCTACACTTTTGGTTCGATTTCTTCAAGCTATCTTTTATGAAGCTACATATACAAACGAACGAATGTATAAATGTTTCCGCCAGGAAAAAACGTTCTACAAACCGTAGCCATAAATAATTCAGTCCCTTGTGTAATGTATGCGAATCCGCCAGCTAAATAACATTCACCGATAACAGTGTATTCCCAACGCGTAACAGAGTAGGAATACTAAAAAACAATCGCACCAGTATTCTTTATCTGGATTTAATTAATTTTAGATTTGCGGCAACGCCAAACCAGTCAGACACGGAGTCCTAATAATATGAAATCATCTATTACACACAATCCTCTCGGATTCACAAATTATATCCCGTTAACGCGATTTCTACTTTACGGTCGTAAGTGATACTATGCATATTACAACAGTCACTGCGATATGTTAGGAACAACTAACAACGACGGAGACAAAAACTGTTATAAATATTGTTGGTTAAATTATGACGATTCAGTCATGTTGGCATTTATTAGAATAATTTTTCCACATTTCACAATAATTGTTGAGGTGTTTCACGTTTCTCTTGCGTTCATACGACGTTTCACCATGACTGACTGTATAAGAACTTGAAGATACGAGCAATCACAATAGCTACTACGGATTACATAGAAACTTAAAAAAATCAATCCTTTATATTGGATTATCAAAAATATAAGGGAGAAACTTACAATTATAATAAAGTAGGAGAACTGCCTAACATGTACAAAAATATAATTTAAGCTAAATAAATAAGTTTAATAATAGCACTTTTCTTGATTAAGATATTGTTTCTCATGTGGTAAATTGTTATAAGTGACTGATTTCTTGGAAGAACTGCTTTCCTGCAAGAACAACCACTTGTGATTCTGTAATTACGGAAAATCAAATAAGTTTGCAATAGGCTTTTCTTTACCAAGCCTTGGCAGATCTTCAAAAGCAGAAGAACTCAACGTCAGTTGGATATTTCAATCAATAGTATACTCAATTACTTTAATGTGATTCACCATTGGGTAATTTGCTTTATTTCGCGTCTAATCGATTCAAACTTCATCATTTCTTTTAAGGGATAATATTTTACAAAATTGCAAGGGATTCGTTTGACTTCATAAGGTGGGATGTTTTTGCTTCACTTGTCATCCTACAGCGGTCACTTGGAAGGTGTATTAGTTTACTTTTTAATTTAGTTTCGATGTGAGCGTGAACAGTTTGCTTCCATCAGGGCTCGACCGCGTTCCATATACAGGGTGTATCAGACATAGGTACAACTATTAAATCCGATGGTAGATTATAATATATACAAACTAGAAAAAAAAACATTGCTTTGACAATGGGACCCTTAAGATATGAAAAAATAATAATTGAAAATTTGACCCAAAATTGTTTGAAAAGCGCAGGATAATAACAAAAATTTGAGTTCAAGGACATGTTATGCAAAAAAGAGTAAGATAGAAGTGCAAACAAATTTCTTATCACCTGCCACAAACCAATACTATTAGGTAGGTCAGTAATTTCTATTCAGTTATCACAAGTCAGACAAGTTTTTACGTGTTTGCCACTTTGGATTTACTTTACAATTAGGTAATAACCTTCTACAGCTTAAATGCATTTTCTATGTATCATCAGCAGTTCTCAAACAAAATTTTATTTAATTTTTTAATTCAAAAAAATAAACTTAATGATTATTGAAAAATGAATAGTACCATTGAATTCTACTTGAGCAAATCTATTACTGGTTTAAATATTTGTACCTATTTCTGATACACCCTGTATTTTTGAACAATTATTACTTGTTTGTGTTTGCTTTTTATTTGCAAATGAGACTACCTTTGATCCCACTTTGCGATTATTATAACGCCTAATGGTGGTATGCAATCCATGACATTAGTAACGTGCGACTCCTTACGCCTAGATGTTTTATATTTATATATTTAATTTTCAAGATAGCACGAGATGTTGGATTATTTTAGAAGTCGTTCTGAGGCTTGGGAAGTTTCCCCAATTTAATTTTCAAGACCGCAATTGTGGAATTTTAGATATCGATAGCAGTGATACGAATTCCAGGGAGTTATCCCGATTTTTGTGCTAATCTCTTTGAGAAAGTGCTTTTCGCTGGTTCTACATCTTTTGGCGAATACGATACGGCCGAAGATATCTATCGTCAATTAAAATAAAAGAGACCCTGGAGATATTTCGACGCAATTGGAGTTTATCTTCCGCACGCAGAATACAACTGATGCATCCCAGTTCGAACTATCAGGGGCGTTAATAAGCGTTACAGGGGGTCCCTTCCGATGATATTTAATTCTTAACTAAATTAGTGGGAGATTCGGAAAACTGTAATTTCAACCAGAAAGGAGTCGTCGTCAAGATTATTCTTTATCTGTAAATTGATGGTTGGATAACTAAGTTTTAAAATTAGTATGGTTTTAGTTTCAATCAAAGAAAAATTTTGTTTTTGGTTTATATGTAATATAACGAAACACTGTTTGTGTTTGTCAAATGGTCGGCAGTGTACACAATGTTTTTGTTTAAAACTCTACAATTAGGAGGGATACTGCCAAAAGTTTTGATTTTGATTAACGAGTGCTTCGGTAACTAATACCATCTTTTTGGTATTTTTAATCTGGGTATTAGGTTCGCGAGGCCTCTACAAACTTTGGATGCTTTGCGGGTTTCGTCGTAATTTGTATTTGCGGGTTGAAAGCTGATGTATTGCTTTAATATTCATAACTAATTTTGCATTATTGCGTCCCCTGTTGTTGTTTAAATCTGATTTTGGAGTGCATTATGCGTCGTATTGTGTTAATTAATGTTGGGTTGTGTTCGACGTGATTATTATTATTGGACGAAAATTAAAGTTTGGTGAGTTGATGGTATCGTGTTTTATTGTGCATTGTTGTATTATACCCATTTTCTACAACTGATCAATAAAATTAAAAATTAGACCTCCTACGTATTTGTGTAGGCATTGTTCGATGTAACTCATAATTGAAGTGAAGTCATACCTCATATTTGAGTTTTCCAATGAAACCGAAAATTCAATATAATAATCTATTTAGTGTTTAATTGAAATGTAATTTAGTACTGAGCATTTGATGAACTTACCATTAGCAAAATACCACACATCACTATCTCGCCATATTGCAACACTACAGATACGAGATGCCGCAAGATATTAATAGGTGCAAATACAAGATGTCACTATAAGGCTCCTTCTTGGAGGGGGAATTTTATACAGTTACAGTTAAAGATAGACCGAATTTTTCTAATTCTACTCATGTTCATAACTCATTTTACCCAATTTTGTTAAATACGAGTTGTCACGCCTTAACCGTCGATAATGAAGATACATTATGGTAAAGTTATAAATTTTAAGGAATTCGACTCTGTAAGACATAGACGATACGTATAATCTACCACCGCATCAATTTAACTTTTGTGAAACACCGTTTCCAAAACTGAAAATGTAGATGAATTAAGTACACCAAATGATATACTTTGGCTATTCACAAATTATGGTTCGTGTTAAACGGTGATTATGAGGCGTTGCGTGCTTTAGCGTTATACGTTTTAACAGAAAACTTTTTTACTACAGAGATAATTACAGTCAAAGCTCTGACAACCGATCACATTTACAGATTTTGATAAAATAATGTTTACTGGTTGTAAAATTTCTAGTTTATAACTTTAGCAGGAATAGTAGTCTAATCAGAATTGAAACATAATGTGCATGTATGTTATTAACTGATAACATTTCGGGGTTGTCATAGGTATTGAAGTGAAGCATTACAACACAATCGAAACGTCAACCGTTGATGTAAAATAAAGCTTTATTCGAGTAACAGCCATGGAAATGGGAGGTTTAATCTAAGTTTTAATCAATTTCGCTCATGAGATCGATGAAAAATTATTAGCCTGCTGGCCGGTTCTCTTAATTTCCCTCGCTAAGTTGTTGAGCAACGAACTGTCTTACAAGCATCAACTTTTGCCGGAAAAATTACATCTGTGACATATCGCAAAAAATATGTTTGAAAAATGTTCATTCGAAAAAAATTGCTCTCATTTATTTCTCTTCAGACGGTTCCTCACACAAATGATTCTCTTTTAAATAACACTGCCGTGAAACAATATTTTTCTTGAAAAGTGTTCTCGAATACAAATATTTCTCACATGCAAACAACTTCTATATTAAATCCCGCTCACAAATACAATTCCTGATATAGTGAAAACGTAGTATAAATATATTTCACTTAAAAGGAGTTCTCTCACAAGGACATTTCGCCGTCGAACGCAGTTGTAGCATAAAAATATTTCTCTTCAAAATAGCTCTCCCACAAAAGCCTTTCTCTCCTAAATAAAATTACCTATGGCTTAGAAAGATTTCTCTTGAAAAGCATTTACTCCCAAACCATTTCTCTCTTAACAGGGATAAGGACAGGGGGTTGGCAACGCGCCATATTAAGTAAAATTACCAAATAAAATACTTTTGTCTAATATTCCATTCGCAAAAATTAGTTTGTAGTTATGCTTAACATTTTATTGTAATTCCTCGTGGTAGAGCGCAAGACACGTACGGATTTATTTTTTAACAAAAGTGTCTCGTATGATCTTTACAAGGCATTTTGTTTATTTTAATTAACTGACATATGAACGTTAATTTAAAAAAATAAAACTAAATCCGTACGTTTCATTCTTTACAAAAATGTATTCAGAATTGTGTCAACGATATTTTACAGCAGGCATTACATTGTAATCGTAACCATTTTCAGGAAAATACATATAGGTAGGCAACTTGCTTAACACCAAATTGGTAAACAGAAAATTAGATAATAAAATCATAACAGATTATCATGTTTTTATTATACAAATAGACTGACTATTACAACAAGCACCAGCAGAAAGTTATCCAAGACCAGAAGATGGCAAATGTGACTTTGGCGAAGCGTCGTCAAGACAACCACCTCGGTCCATCCCAGGACCAAGAAGTTGCTACGCGGAAGAATACCTGGAAACCAATGACAGCATACAACACACGCGAAAATCTCAAAACCAGTATATATATATACGCGTTTTTAAACCAAGTCGAGATCCGGATAAAACTCGGACAACCTGAGATCCCCCACATAAATTGCATATTTCAGAATATATGTTTCATAATTTATCTGCAAACGTTCATTCTAAGTTTTACTACCACAGAGGGGAAATAAATTATACATTTTTAATTTTTATGTTAAAATTATACAACGTGAGATCCAATAAATAAAGTTACACAAGTTGAGATCCAATGGTGCATAAGTTGATGATATTGAGCAAGATGAGATCCTGCACTGTTGCCAAATGTAACTTAAACTACAACATAGGGGAACCCCAACATAGACATAACACAACCAATTATTGGGAAATGCCCGGTCTGACTTGGACCACAAGTGATGTGTTGTTAGTGTACGTTTTTAGTTTAGTTCTTAATTGCGTTTGTAGTTGATAAATTATTATTATAACACTGTGTAGTCGTGCCAAACGGCTGTTAAATCTAGCACTAAAATGTGAGGAAAATATCTATGGAATCAATACTGTAAAAGAAAAGGTACGTCTATTTTTTATTTTTATTCTATATGGGAGAGTTGTATATTTCCATTATATTGAATAAACTAAGGAACATTTTGCTCTAGAATATAATAGCATTTTAAAAAAATGCAAGTTGGAAACGAAAAATGCATGTATTGAATACGATGTGACGGAATTTGAAAACGATGAAGATTCCTGGATTGAATTTAACAAATGGAAAAGTAGAGAAAAGAAATCTTGGAATGATCAAGTAAGTTAAAGCTACGTATTAGTTGCTAATCCAAATTTTGACAAAAAACTGTTCATATTCTGTGGATATTTCACTGGTCGAAAATGCAGTTTAACCTAAATGATTAAATAATTAGTATTAATTGTTTTTGATAATAATTAGTAAGCCTTTTTATTTTATCTAACTCTCTGGTGTTTTTAGGAAATTCAAATAGAACCAGAGCGTGAATTAAACCGTAGTGAAAAGCAAGACAAATCTCCGACTCCGATTAAATAAAACTAATTCAAAATCTTCCACTTTAAAACGCCATAACTCTGAAAAGAAGAACTTTTGTATAGAGGTAAGTTTCATTAAATCGTTATATTTTCTCTTCAAGAATCTATGGTTTGAAGCATGACTGCTTTTTTAAAAACACCCTGTATATGCAGGATACCCCAAAATCTGGTAGTCTACTAACCTTGTAATAACTTAACTTAATCCTCTTGACTCCGTTCGGAGCATAGGGCTTCAACCCTATAATACCATAATATAATTAATTGATTAAACGGAACCTAAAAATTGTTATGTTTTTCAGAACCTGCCAATAAAGAAAACATACAAGGAATAACTCAAAATTCTTCTGCTGAATTGCAAACTACTGAGCATTGTGAAAATAACGAATTTGATTTAAGCTCTCAATCCAATGAAGGTATATTATTTATAATATAATTAAGAATATCAGAATAATAATTAATTTTTTACAGGAACTAGTAATGTTGGACAGAAAAAAGACAAAGAAGAAAGAAAGGAATAATAAACAAAAATCAACAATGAAGGAGTTCTTCAAAAAACATATTAGTAGGAGGTTTACCCCTAAGAAACATGAGTGTCTTCAGCTTCAAAATGCTCACGGAGATATGTTTAAAGGCAAAACTTGGGTGCAAATAAAAGTATTCATTTACAATACATTCCAGCAACAGCGATAATAAGCTTGTTTTATTTTATTTCTATTGTAATAATAAGGAGTTAATAACGAGTTTTTTTATAAATACATTTTTAATAATTTTTTTATATTATTTTTTGTACCTCACAATCATATAATGTAAAAGAGTTTGCTTGCTTGGTTGTACAGTCACGAAACTATGCAAATTTTTATACAGTGCTTCCCAAAAGTAACGGATAAATTCTATAAAATCGTTGAGAAAAATATTTCATAAAAATGCTCGGACACGTCAACTTTTATTTTTAAATTGTCATTTAGAGATGTAATTTCAACCCCCCACCCCTCAACCTCTAAGCCTTAGCAACTCCAACTTTAAAATTTCAAATAGCAAAGTACGCCTCATCTGATAGCTTTCTTTATGCTGAATACAACAAAAAAAGTTTTTCAAAATCGGTTGATAAATAACGGAGATATTTCCCAAAATATATTCAAATGAAAGTGCTAATATTCGAGCAGGCGTTGATACGGTTCTAGCAATGTGTGGTAAAAACAGTTGAAGTTTATGTTCTCAGTACGTCCTGTAAACATTGCGATAGGTATTGAGAAATTAAGAAAACATTTTTTTTTCATAAAAAAATTTTTTTTTTCCTAAAAAAAATTTTATTTTCGTCTAAACTTAAAAATACTGCATAAACACATTAAAAACATTAAAACATTCTGAGTACGATAAACTTCAATTGTTTTTATCACTCATTGCTAGAACCGTATCAACGCCTGCTCGAATATTGGCAGTTTCAATTGAATATATTTTGGTAAATATCTCCGTTATGTAACAACCGATTTTGAAAAACTTTATTTTGTTGTATTCAGCATAAAGAAAGCTATTTTGCTATTTGAAATTTTAAGTTGGAGTTGCTAGGGCTTATGGGTTGAGGGGTGGGGGGTTGAAAATTACATCTCTAAATGACAATTTAAAAATAAAAATCGACGTGTCCGAGTATTTTTATGAAATATTTTTCTCAACGATTTTATAGAATTTATCCGTTACTTTTGGGAAGCACTGTATAAGATGAGGCAGTGGTTTTTTTCGATAACAATTAGTCGTAGAGAGTTCGGGAAAAAATCTTTAAACCATAATGAAGAATCGAATGGTGATACTGGTATTTCCCGAAAAAGTCGGCATCCTGAACAGTTTGCTCTCGAATGTAGAGAACTCCAACATTTCTAATAGCACGGGGGGTCAAAAGTTGTATCGCTGAAAAGGTCTTTAAAAAATAATGTTCATTTCTTAAGAAAGTACCGACTTATGGTTTTTTTTGTTTATGTTTGTCAATGTTTTGACAAGCAGTTTTGAAAAAATTCTGTTACCAATATTTTCAACTGGTAAGAGTCTTTCTTAAGTATTTTTAGATTTGTAGCGTCGCGACGCACACTGGGGCTTTTTGCACTTTGTAGTCCCAAAACTCCCTAGAGCTCCCATTTCTCAACCGATTTCAAATTTTTTTTTAAATAGTTAAAAGCAATTGCGCAGAAGTCCCTCGAGGCCGATTTTTGAAAAATTACCTCAAAAAGGGAGCAAGTTACAAGTTGAGGGGAGTGAAATTTCAAAATTCACACTAATTAGAGTTTACACGTTCAAGTATCGTTTCCTGGAGGTTTTTAGGTCCGCTGATTTAATTTTTGGGGTCACCAAGATTACATGAATTCTTTTAAGGGATAAATATAGGGATTGCAGATGAAAATAAGCGTTAATGGGGGTGGCATTTCAAAATTCAGCCCAATTAGTGTTTGAGTGTTCAAGAGTTATTTCCTGGGGGGGGTTCGTACATATGAACCCTTTAAAGGGATAAAAATAAGGGTTATGAATTATTTTTCAGAAGAATAAAATACGATATTTATTTTTTACGCATATTATATTAAATATAGCAGTTTACACTTTTAGAAAGAATAATATTAGTCGGTATAATATTGAAAACAATTTTTATTACTTGCCATTCTTTTGAAAAGTACAGGGATCGCCAGTCAATGGAAAGATCAAGGAGGAAGGTCTAACAGCATTATCTGCGCGGTCTACCGTTTAGTTTACAATCGTTGGGCGGGTGAACAGCGTGGCTACGCAGTTAAAGCGTATTATCTGAATTGTGAAATTTGGTGTAAACGCGACGCGATTTTCGACGTCATTTCAACATACCGCACAATCAGCCTGTTTCTTCGGATAAGGCGATTCGAACGTAGATAAACAACTTTCAGTAAACTGTATAGACGTCAAAAAAAAGGTGGGAGTGCAAAAATTCAGAACGAGATTGCAGCAATACCTATCAATATGCTGCGAGAGGTCATGCAAATCTTCCAGGCCCGACTTCAAGAATGCATCAATTTCAATGGAGGACATTTGACAAACGTAGTATTTGGACACTAATTTTAATTGTTATTGTACATCAACAACAATTGCTACTCTTGTACTTCACATTTATACCTAATAAATTAATAAAAAAATATTTCTTTTTAAATTAATTAAATTTTGAAATCTTTCCGTTTGACTGCCGAACCCTGTATTAAATACCTTGTACATATACTAATTTTGGAAACAATATCGTATTTTATTCTTCTGAAAGATAATTCATAACCCTTATTTTTATCCCTTTAAAAGGTTCATATGATTACAGTAATCACAAAATTAAATCAGCGGACCTAAAAACCCTCAGGAAACGATCCTTGAACATGCAAACTCTAATTAGTGTGAATTTCCGTTAATTCGTAACTTGATCCCCTTTTGGACTCTTTTGCGGGAATTTTTCAAAAATCGGCCTCCATGGACTTTTTCGCAATTGCTAAAAAAATTTGATATCGGTTGAGAAATGGGAGCTCTAGGGAGTTTTGGGACTACAAAGAGCGAAAAGCCCCAGTGTGCGACCCCTAATGTCGTCTAAATTAATTTTTTACGTTCAAATTTCGAGTCACAGTAAGAATATAACTAACCATAACTGAATATACTGATTACAGAATATAAGTTCCTGTAGCCGTTTACGAGAAAACCGAATTTCCCTAGATAAAATCACCCGGTACACGTTAGTACAGTATTAACAATACAGTGGCTTCTGTATTATACATATGTAGGTAAGATTCTCTAATATTAAAAAATTAGTGATAAAGACGAGCTCCGCTACGTTGCCAGATCTTTGGATCTCGTTTTGGTTAAAAACCACATCTAACCAGCTGTATATACACTCGACTCACGAGCGCACTCTGTGTGGCCATTTGTGAACTATGGGTGTATAAAATTCGAAAAAAACGACAAAACGAGATCCGCCTTAAAACGTAAAATTAAGAATTCTATGTCACCGACGTACGCATTAGACTTTTTATACACGCTAAGCAAGGCGAGATCCGAAAATGGATCTCGGCTTTCCAAAATGATCTCACCTTGGCTAACATTTATCTAAAAATGATCTCACCTTTCCCTTTTATAAGTATATATATATATATATATATATACACTGTGTCTATAAAGTAACCCCCCCCCCAACTAATTTTTGAACGACTTGATATTTAACCACAAAATTTGGTGTGCTTTAATGGGAAGTTAAATATTATTTTTTAGCCCATGATTAAATTTTCTATCATTTAAAATGGCGGCTGGGCGCCATTTTGAATTTTTATTTTAAATAGAAAGGGGGGTCGAGTGACACCTCATTTGAAAGGTCTTTTAATTCTGCGTCTGATCCTAGAGTTTCAAAGAAAAATATTCAGCCAGCACAAAATTACAAATGTTTGAAGATAAAGAAGTCTATTTAAAAAAACTAAGAATTACAGCAAAAAGAAATGAACTTAAGTGTTCAAAATGTGCACAATTCACTTCTTGGCACATAAAAAGTCGGTTATGAAATTCCTGCCTTACATTTTCATAAGTTTCTGGAGTGATATTTCTGCAAACTTCTGTAATGCGTTGCTCCAGTTCTTCAATTGTTCTGGATTTTTTTATCAAGTAGGTAGTCCACTTTTTCATTTGTTTTTTTGCTGTTTGTTGTCATTTATAAGCTAATCTTAACTACAACTGTCAAGTGTAAATTCGGTTGGCATTTTCACTTAAAAATATCTACGTTATTGTAAATTTAGTTCATTATTTCGTCTAAAAATGCCTGTTTCTGACTTCCTCAACGGACATTTTCCTGGAAAATGGATTGGTAGGCGGGGGCCTGTGGAATGGCCGGCTCAGTCCCCAGATTTAACCCCTTAGATTTTTTTCTATGGGGATATCTGAAATCAAAAGTGTACAGAACCCGTCCAGAAACAATTGAAGAACTGGACAGAAGTTTGCAGAAATATCACTCCAGAAACTTATGAAAATGTAAGGCAGGAATTTCATAACCGACTTTTTATGTGCCAAGAAGTGAATGGTGAACATTTTGAACACTTAAGTTAATTTCTTTTTGCTGTAATTCTTAGTTTTTTTAAATAGACTTCTTTATCTTCAAACATTTGTAATTTTGTGCTGGCTGAATATTTTTCTTTGAAACTCTAGGATCGGACGCAGAATTAAAAGACCTTTCAAATGAGGTGTCACTCGACCCCCCTTTCTATTTAAAATAAAAATTCAAAATGGCGCCCAGCCGCCATTTTAAATGATAGAAAATTTAATCATGGGCTAAAAAATAATATTTAATTTCCCATTAAAGCACACCAAATATTGTGGTAAAATATCAAGTCGTTCAAAAATTAGTTGGGGGGGGTTACTTTATAGACACAGTGTATATATATATTGCCATGATATTACTGACACCTTAAATAATAAATACCATAAACATTACGTTTGTAAACTTATTATACTAATTTTACTACTTAAAAGGTTGTTGAAACGAAGTTACAGCAGAGTATTTGTTTGTTTATTCATTTCCGATGTGGTATGTTAGCATCGTAATTTCTATATGTGGAGACATCCTAGTACAGGTGGAGTTTTTCTTTTTGTATGTCATGGTTACACAGGTATTATGTATCGTTGATAAGATTGGTACAGGCAGATTCTGAAATTATTATGTAAATTTTAAAATTCATATAAAGTTATCATTTGAACAAGGTTAAAATGTTAATTTGAATATTTAAACGAGATTGTAATGCAACGATAATTGTTCTTATGATTAATTTGATATTAAAGCAAGCTTTGTAATGTGTTATGAGATTAGATTCGTTTTAAAGTTAAATAGAAATTAAAAATTTATTAATTTTGTAAGGTTAAAGTTATAATTTTGGACCGACTTTAATAGAAAGGTCATTTAGTAATTGAAATTCTAATTAAAGGAACGTTATTAATGTGGATAAATATAACTCCAATGTTTCTTTATTGTTATATAAATATTATAAAAAATTTAAGTAGGTAATTATATGAGGTTTCTTATTATACAACTAAATTATGTCATGTGAGATGTCAAAACGTAGGAAAAATGATCAGCTATGTAATTGTGTACTTAGATTTAACTTTTGAATTTCCATAAGAAAATTATTTATATAATTAATATTGTAATTTAGAATTGTCATTAATGTACTTTTTTGTGATTGGTCAGTTTTAAAATAGTTGAGAATAATGATGAATTATTATTGGTTTAAATTTAAAACAAAATGCTAGGAGATTGAAAAATTTTGTAAACAAGAACAGACGTGAAAATTTTACTCCAAAAATTGTAATTAAAAGTGTTCGTAATAAAGAAATATATACCCATTATAAATAAAAAAGTGCTTCATTGTGTTCTACGAGAAAAATATTGTGCTTCAGAACCTAATCTTTGGTCATATATGGAGTTTGTAAAATAAAAGCTGTGGCAAATTCATTTGAGGCATTCCTCTGCCAGTAAAGTACACAAAAGGATCTTCAAGTGGTGAATCTTCGTGGTTTGATGTTCATTATGAGGTTATGTGAGAACACTAAAAAATAAAATTACGCATATTAACTTTTACTGAGATTTGTGTAATTCAAATTGAACATTCACTTACTTGTGCGATGTTTATGTATCTTCGAGAACTGCTATTTAACAAAATAGATAAAAGAAATCATCATTTGACGGGTGGCAGCCGTTAACAAGGAGCTGACGAAACAAGCAGGTGGAATCGTTTGTACTTGGGAGCTGCGTGGAATACCTACGCGCATCGCAGGGTTGGATCGAGGAAAGTTGGTTTCAGGTAATTTTTATAAGAAAGTTATTTTTTTTTTGTATTAATAAAGAAAATGAATGTGTATAATATATGTAAAATCTGCATCGGTACAAATTTTATTGAGCATAATTAATTTCTTAATTTGATATATTTATTGAGAATTTGAGTCATTTATATACCTGTCGTTTGTCTTTTTGTGTCTATATTTAGAAGTATATGCAGTACCCTGAGATTGTAATCAACGATTATTCTTGAATAAGGTAGGTTTTTATGTGAACAATATTTGCTGTAATTAAGAGCTAGCAACATTTCTGTTATACCGGGTTGAATGAATGTCTATGGTGTTTACATAAAGTAAAGTTTTGATTAAGATTTGTAATTTTGTATATACAGGGAAATCTCCTTTATTTATCTGATTACAATCATTATCACAATAAACGTAGGGTGAAAATTATTATCACTGCGAAAGCTATAATCACTATAGCAAATTTTATGGCACTTTCAACGTACGGGCTTTATAGCATTTTTTAGGACACATCAACGTGGGGCAAATAATTAAAACTACTCTAGTGTTTTATAGCATATATATAGGTTATATATATATATATATATATATAATATTAAAATATATCACAACTTTCTATTAGGAGGAAAATCCCTTATAGTAGAGATTTTGCGAATCTAGTAAATTATTTCACCGATTCCAATTTAATGAGTTAGAACTGATTGTAGCAAAAGAAATATGTTTTCGCAACGTCAATATACTTAGCTAGTCATAAATTCTGCCGAACCAGCCTTTATTATCATTTTTCATCAACTTACAGATGCAAATTGAATGAATATTATTCTTAATTTTTTTTACCTTCTTGTCGTTGAATCCTCGCTCCATTACTCGTAGGCGTTCCTGTCTCAAACCATTATCTTCCCATTTTCTGCGTCCCTTTAGGTTGTAATGTATTCGGTGTCTTGATTTTCTGGTTTCTGTTTTAATTTCAGACATACGTATTCCGTTTATGTTGCCATGCTCGTTCTGTGTAATTTTACCGAGAGGTTTTTCTTGTAGCACTTCCCGAGAAAATATTACTACTGTTCTTATTTCCTGGATAACTTTTATATGCGATTTTTTTAGAAGTTTGTATGTACTCAGATTTACTTTTATGGATTTTGCAGAACCATTCACAATTGCCCTTTTCAATAGCCTACAAAACGTGAAGTAATTTTTTTTAATTTTGTATACTGAATCTCAATTTTAGAATGACAGAATACTTCTCAATATATTATTAAATGACAACTTGCCAAAAAGCGATTGTGAATGACTAGACATTTTTTGACGGATGAAATTTAATTTAAAATCTGCTACCAACTCAACACAGCCGTTTCTATCGCAACGAAGTTTAGTATATATTTTACATCTTGCAGCCGAGGAAGTTCTTCCTTCATTATACAGATATGTTTTGGCATACGAGTTGCTTTCCTTTGTATGTGATACAGATTTATTTTTGTGTCGATAATTTTTGTGGATTTAGAATCTGTTTTAAACATTTATACTTAATTTTTATTACATTCTGTACCCTATAATAATTTATACCCAGATTTTTTTATATAATTTTTTCTGCGGCTTCCTTCTGCTTTAAAAGCACATTTTCTAGAAGTAAAGCTCCATGAGTTTAAACAAACTAAATTGTTACATATATGTTAGTAGGCTAGAAGGGATATAAGGTATAGTATATCACAGGAACATCTTACAGGAGCATCTGTATCAGTTATAAACATCTAACAGGTGCCTTGTATCAGAGACCTGAGCTCGTAAATTCAAAGTTTGTTAAGCATCGTGATTTATGCTACCTATAGCGAAGACATGCGGTGCTGAGATTATTCCGAAGATTTAAGAGTTCTATGGGTGCATTACCATTTGTACTCTCTTGGACAAACGTTGTATTTTATAAGAATGTAAATGTATGTCTGTGATCTGCGATATTTTTTCGTAGGAATTCGATTCTTCCTAAGTTGAACGAAAAATATATTGCGGGACATCTGGCACTGTAGTTATCGTGTTTTGATATGCAATTTAAAAATATGTAGCGATTGTTCTCTTCGCCGAACTTTAATTTAGGATGTTTAATCAAGGTATGCCTCGGGGTATTCGTGTTTTATCAGGAACTTCCCTCATTTCATATTTGAAGTGGCTCGTGTCTTCAATCTGAATACCTTGAAATTCGTTCATACTTGTCAATCTTTGTGTAGAATTATTTATATTTAAAATTTTATTTAATTACGATCTTACTTGTATTTAAGTATCGGTTAAAATGTGATTTCTTGTTTAATTATACAATCGACGTACTTATAAGTACCTTTAAACTACCTATAGCAGAAGAAGTTATTTTTAATTGAATCTTTATTTTTTATATATACGTTACCGAAAATGCACTTTTATTTCTTGATAATTAACAAATGCAAGCCCTTGCTACAAATACATGTTGACATAAATAAATATGTATCGTTCGTTACCGGTGTTCTAAAACACATATTAATATACTTCTCCTTAGGTATTACATATGCAGTACTTGCAAGTACTAGTTAACATTAGTTTTAAATTGTATTATGTTCTCATACGTTGCCGTGTGCCCTCTTCTTTCAGGGGTTTACTTGCCTCATGCTTGTACTTGATTATATAATTAGTAGAACTGCAATTGGTCAATGCAAATTCCAATAATATATATAGTTGGCCATGGAAAGCTAACTGAGTATCTTTACCTAAGTCAGACAATCAATAAACCTTCAATACAAGCACATGACTCTTGAGTTTTTACTCAAGAACACACAATATTTATTTCTAAATTGTTAAATTAAAAAGTGAAGCAGTTAGAACAGCGTATTAAGTTTCTTTAAGTCTTTCGCACTAGTAGAAGTTTGAATTTGGATAATTTGTTAAACCGGGGTTATTCTTTCAACTGGCGATGTACTGTATTTTATTAAAAATGTACTGCATTGGATTTTCTGGTTTAGTAGCCAACAAATTTCGATAAAGAATATCATACGACCGGCAATATATAACTAATACATAAAACATACCGTTTGGTTTTATTTACTTAAAAACATATTTGTAATACATTGGATGTACTGACTTTATCTTTATTACCTACACCAGAATGTTACAAATCCTTAGGTCTATGTGTGTCTAAGTCAAATATGTTTTTAATATAAAGAAAACTATATGATATGTGCAGTACATTTTTTAATATTTTGTACATGAGATCAGAAAATTCAGGGTATTTAAACATATTAATGCCATGATTTATCACCTTGGGAGAACTAATGAAGACTCCATCTAGTTTAAGTACTTAATAAAAAATGTACCTTCACGCTAATGTTAGCATTCAGAAATAAAAATCCAATATTCTAGAGTAAAAACCACTGCATCAACTGCACTTAACTTGGAAAGCTGTCGAGTAGGTACATTAAAAGTTGTAATCTATTTGATTTAAGTAAAAACAGGCAAGTTGTTTTCCATACGGAACGAATATTTAAGCGCCGTCGCGTCGTTTCGTTCTACGTTAACCCATATTTTACCAAAGGTAGAAAAAATACAAAAAATTCGATTTCAACTATTTATTGCTATGAGTTTTTCAGGGGTGAATACAGTTTCATTACCAAAATTTTTATTTTTATCACAGTTTAAAAAAAATAGATGGTTTTCGCACCATTGGTAAAATGCATTAAAATATATTTTGTATGATACTACTCGAAACAATCAGTGTGGAGTTGCACATTACACCTCTTACGTAGAAATATAGTGTGATTATGGCAAACTGTTTACTAAATAAAAGAATGGACGTAGTTTAGTAAATTTGGGGCCTCGCTGGAGTAGTGCGGGAACAGGTTGTCACTCGAGGTCACAGCGAAATATAGTTGATCGGCTGGGGCGTTCGAATCTCAGCTGGGGCGACCGCATTTCGCTTAGGTAAGTTTAGGGTGCATGTTGCATGAATGTTTATTGTGTAAAGGACGCCTGCACCCCCTGAAGTAATGCGAAAGTGGTTCAGGAGGGAGAACAGTAGTATGAATGCATGAGAAAAAAACAAGTTTAGTGAACTTATCATTGGTATTCAATTGTGTATTTTTTTTATATTGGAGAACCTGTTCCTACTCATATAGTTTTTTACAATAAGCAATACCTTATCTTCATCAGTGGTTCAGTATAACTGTGTTTGGGGTCATATCCGGGGAAAAATAAGTATGCCGATAAATTTTACAAAATCGATGCTGTTAAATTCAAAATGGTGACGATTGTTGTCTTGAGCATACTTCGGGGAATATCCAACAACATGTAACAATTCGGCATCAAAAAACATAAAGAATAGATCCAGAGGCAATTTTCCTTACAAATGATTTCTTATCTGTTCAACTTCACGATCTTCGTTAGCAACTGGTTGGAATTGTAACAAAATACTTCTCTTTTGTTCTCTACTAGAGTTTCATCGTCTGATTCCTCATAAAGGTCGTCGTCATTTACCTATATGAAATTCAAACATTCGGGCAATATCAAGATATTCAAAAGTCGTTTCGTTCAAGTTCGACAAGTCATCATCAATATCTTCTTCGGCAGTTAATTCACCAACTTCAGGTGGAAAATAAACCGCGTCAACTTCTAGAAAATTATTAGATTCGTATTATAAAGAAAGAACATATGTACATGTGTCTATAAACCTATGTTTTTCATTCGCCAATTCATCAAAAACTTGTTCTAAAGCATCTTCTAGTTCTTTTTGCGTAAGAAATTTTTTTATTCTTGTAGATAATTTCACAGGTAACACTACACTATAAAATTATTCGTCTGCACAATTCAAGAAAACACTCTGAAGTAAAATAACAGATGACAAATGCACATCTTGATCATATACAAACCTGCCTAGACTTGCACTTTACGATTCATACATACATTTGACCAATGGTGCGTTTTCGAACCACCTAGATTCTTTCCAAATTTTATTGTATATGTAAAAAATCCAGCGGCAATTAAACATCTTCGTCATTTTCTATGTTATAATTACTAATCTTTTTTAACAAAATTTGTAAAACAACCATTTCGTTACATAACGAAATTACATAAACAAATTGCATTGCTGAAAACTACCATTATTACTTGAATGCAGACCAGTATTTTTATATGAAAAATTGGAGAATTCTGTACTAAATTTATATATATTGTTGCTTCAACATCTTAAGGAGGATAACAGATGATTAAATTAAAATATAAAAAATTTCCAACATTCGAAAAAATTTAATAAACTAAGTGGTGCGTTAACGCACCATTGGCTAAAGATGGGTTAACATAAAATTTGACTTTAGAAAAAGAGCCACTTTTAAAATACTACTAAATACTTTAGTCCTTATAACATTTTTTAATTGTCCTGGTAGGAATATTTTTGTAATACGCAATAAAGTTACAATAATATACATATATGTATGTGTAGGGTGTGGCAGGGACAATTGCCGATTTAAAGGGTTTACAATTTTGGCTCGCGGGGTATATTTCATGAATTAAGTTCTTAGATATTATTGGTATTACATTGACAGTAAAACTCAGTAAAAAGGCAATATTCAAGCTTCCCCACTAGCATATATTACATAAATGATAAAGAAAAATAACAAAGTATGCCATTTATTAAACATTAACTTTTAGTTGTAAAAACTATATCATCTTAATTGAACATTTTTTCTTCACAACGAGTATTTTAAATAAATAAATAAATTGTATATGGGAAATAATTGTAGGGCGGCCCGAACTAATTTAATCTAATTTCACAGAAACACATTCCCCTTCAAAATACTATTTGACTATGAGCAAAATATTTTCATTCTATTGGTTTGTTAGATAGCAAATCACATGGACGCGTTTTTCTAGTTAGCACAGAAGAAAACATCTCACGATTAAACAATAGTTTTTAATGTAAATTTAAGAATTTAATATATTAAGCATCGTCAAGAATAATCTGTTCTTCCAACAAGATGATGCACCTGCACAGCCACACAACTAGAAGGACTATGGTTATTCTTTCGAAATGTTTCCAAATTTTGTGATATCAGCGTAGTAGATACGTAGCCTTAGAGATCCTCGTATGAAGCAGCTAATGCTTTCTCGCATTCTTCATAAAAGAAAAAAAAACATTCTCTTTTTTACAATTGTCCAATTAAAGCTGCGAAGTGAGGAGGAAACGCAAGCCAATATTGTCCGACTTCGACGTGTTACGTAAAACTGTATGGAGTGCTTATACCAATATGTCGAATATAACGGAGCTATTCGGAAAATATCTTTTATATCAAAACCATTGTATTGTATATCGTGTTTTTTTTTTGTTTGCGCAAATTCGTCGCCCGTTCACGTACGATCAGGAGAGTTAAGGCAGCGTTGGCTCCGGTCAGTACTTGGATGGGTGACCCGAAGGTTGCGTTAACGCGGCGCCTCTCTCCCACGCGGATTGATCACTATGGGAAAGTAGATCAACAACCCCCCTTATGGGGAAGGCCCTTGCCCAGCAATGGGTTGTTGCGGGCTAACAACATGGTATGTTCTTAGATAAAGTTGAAGTTTAATCGTTTGAAAGTTATAGGTACTTTGAAACCGTTAAACGTCTCAGTCATACACTGTAAAATGTAAAAAGAAGTTATTAAGTTGTTAAATAATTCTACTGATCTATAATCTATGTAGATATATAATTTTTGTTCATACCGTGGAAAAAATGTGGTTAACGGATGAGTTAATAACAATATGTCCTTATAAGAATGTAAGAAAATCAACAAGTTTTCAGAGGAAAAGCCATACCGTAACACTTTTCCTTTAATTAAATCAAATTCCCTTAATGTTTATGTTTGAATGCAGACTTTACAAATTATATCTAGTTTTTGATTTGTTCCTGTTACGTTTGTATATGTCTAGAATCCATACTATCCCAAACTAGAGTGGTAGAAGTTTCCATGTTATATCCGTTAGTATGAGCAGAATGAAACGATCCTAACGAACCTTAAACATGCTACGTTTTATCACGTGTAGGTTTCCTTGTAGCGTGACAGTGTATTATAATGGTTCGACAATTCGCTGGTTGCGCGAACGTTACAATAACTAAATTAATATCTGTTCACACTAGTTGCCGCGCTACAGAGAACGTACATGATTAAAGTTCGGTCACATTTACATGTACTGTGCAATAATAAGATATAGATATTAGTTGCATATATGATTTTTATACGAAATTACGTTTCTGCATTTATGCAAATACCTCCTCCAGGCTTTCAAAATTTTTTACTTAATCATTTTCAATAATGCTTTTTACTTTATTATGTTTATTAATTGAATTTGTAGGTAAAACTGATTTTTCAATGATAAAGTTATGAGTTTTTTACAGTTGAAAATGCCGAAATAAATCTTCCCATAGTTTTTCCCCAATAAAATATTGATGATCTTGACACTGAATACGTGATGCACTAGTTTTGAAATCGAAAGTATTAATTTTTCTAAAATAAGAAAATCAAATTCCGCAACAAATTGTATAGGGATGTTGTTGAGAATTCGTAAAACACTTTAGCCGCCTTGAAGTAAACAAAATACAATTTCTTGGCAAACGAATATTATTTCCTGGCGGTTTAATCCGCATATTGTTAGGGTATATTTTTCATAATAGATATATTTTTTATTTTACATGGTAGTGGTTACCACAACTACCACCATGCCTTCATCAATCATATTAAAAATTGAAATGTTTGCCTTAACGTTTTATTATTTGTAAACATTTGATCCTGTGCAATACAGTTTTAGGTACATGAGTTTGATTCTCTCTATTTCGTGATTGAAATATAGATTGGTGTTTTGAGTAATCGTTTAAAAAATGTTTTTCTAGATATATCGAAGGAATCCTTTCGTAGTATTTAAATTAATATTAATTTCAAAATTTTGTGCTTCTATAGCTAAGTGAACTATAACTTTCAATCTAAAATAAATATTTTGTTCAAGGAAATATTATTATTTCCAGGTATACCCCTTAATAATCAAAACTGGAGAATAAAGTCGAACTTCCCTAAGTCGAATCTCGATTGTTCACTGAAAAAGAAATTAGAGATATAGAAAATTGGAGTTATAGAAAATACAAAATGAGTAAAATAACACTTTCACATGCTTTTATTGACAGTAACTGTATGACTACACTATATGAAATCAACAAATTTTATATGTACGTAGGAACATACATAGCATATGTAATACACATTTTCATAAAAAATTTAGTGATTTTTGATTGTTTTAAATTACAAAATTCATTGTCGACAAAGTTCTCTAAAGTTGTTAATGCGCAATGCACTCCGTCCGTAACAGCGTCTTTAAAAGGCAAATATTCGCTACACTTGTGAAATTGGCACTATCGGGAGTCTTTCCATTATCAGATAAGACATCTTCATTTTGCGTTAAATTTTGTTTAAAATGTTGGCATCTGTTGGACAATCACATCGTAATCTACAGGCAAATATTCAGAGACACTGAATTACCCTCGATTTGTTGATTATAAATGTCAAACGCCGACTTTAATTGTGATAGGGGAGTATCATCTCTTCACTCCGGTTGATTTCGCCTTGTTTTTTGAAGCCAGTTTTTGCAAAGCAATTTTTTATCATTGCTTGTTGTACTACGTTTTAGACAAGTTTGTCATGGTATCCCATAGAGTAATCTGGTCTGTTTGATTGTCGTTTTCTAGGATAGTAAAGTTTTTCTCACAATTTTTCTTTTGTAGTTTGCAATTTCATATTGTTAATTTCTTGGTCCATAGGTTGCAGCTTTGACATCATGTTTGGCGGGAGCAAAACAACGATTGGAGGAAAGAATGGGTATAGCACCTTAAAATTTATATAATTTATAACCGGTTTATTAGGGGGCATTTTAGAAAATTATCTTAGCTATAAGGCGATTGTCAGTACCTGCAGTAGTTATAAATTGGCACTTTAACTGCTCATCGCTGCACGATCACCGGACTTATCGCTGATGGAACATCTTTGGGACACGATGTGCCGGCGACTAAAGCCGGCATTACACGGCGTGTGGAGCGACGCGCCTGGCGTGTGACTTGACGCGCCACGCGCCATGTGAAGGGTTTGGCGCGACAAACTTTACGCCGCGTGTCTGTTCCCGTCGATGAGCGGTAAATTTCGCACACTTCAAAGAAAACGCGCCTGGCGCGGAACGGAGCGACTCGGATACGCAATCACACGGCGTGAGGGGCGAGCGAGATATTCGGCCGAAATTTATTATATATACGAGTAGTTTAGTAGCTTTTTAGTAGTGTAATTGTCAACATGTCGTGGTCAAACGATTTAGTTTCAGAATTTTTAACTCTTTATGAACAAGAACCAGCAATTTGGAATCCCAAGCATGAGGGTGATAAAGACAGAAATGCTGTACATAATTCCTGGATGCGGATCCAACGGAACTTAAGCATTAATTGCACAATAAATGAGCCGAAGAAGAAAAAAGAAACATTAATGGGCACGTTCCGAAAATTACACTCAAAAGTAAAGGCAAGCATGAAGACAGGAAGTAGTGCAGACGATATTTTTAAACCAGATTGGTTTGCCTACGAGCAGATGGCAAAATTCCTGCAATCAGTATATAGTCCCAGAAACACAAAAAGTTCAGAGGAAATATTATTATTTATTAACATGACTTACAACATGATTTACTGTGAAGATATATTTCCATTTCTTTTTTTGTAAATCGTCATTTTCACTGTTTAACAAAATATAACAAGCTGCTGCGCACCGACCAACCGTTCTCGACGCCTCGACATTTTCGAAAAATGCGAAAACATACGCGCGGCGTGAACTTCACTGGGCGGCGCGAAACTTGACAATCTACAGGCCGTGAGATCGCGATTGTCCAGACGGCCCATCGGCGCGTCACTCCACACTCCACACGCCAGGCGCGTCGCTCCACACGCCGTGTAATGCCGGCTTAAGATTATTGCCAAGAGCTCCTAACAACTTAGATGAGCTGAGACACCAACTTGAGGTTATTGGGTACGAGATATCCGAGGAGAACATAGACCACTTGATAGAAAGCATGCCACGACGAGGAAATGCTTGCACTGCTGTTCATGACGATGTTACACATTATTAATTTTGTTTTCTTTGTTATTGTTTTTTATAATTGTTAATCTTTTTTATGAAAACCTGATCATTTCAAGCTACTTGTGATGTAATGTGTGTTGCCTTCGCGGAGTAATCAACGACTTGCGAACCCAAAGTACGTCTTATAGTAGTAAGGGTAGTAATGTAACATATATTTCTAAATATAATCAGGCGTTCTGGATGTTTCGCCTTTATTGATATACATAATTTTACATTTGCATGGTAGAGGTGAACAACCACACATTAAAAGCGGTTACACCAAAACTTTACACAGAGGTTGGCATTAGACTTCCCAGATGCTCATCACGCTGGTCATTTCTAGAAAATTAGTTTATTGAATTAATTATCAGGACCGCTTTGGAGTATTAGTAGTGAAACAACAGGATTTTGCCATTAAGTTTCGCACCGACGCAATACCCTAACGAAAATGGGCTTTGAAGTTTCGGAATAGTTTTTGAAATAATAGTCAACAGTGCCATTACGGTTGTGAGCAAAGCATCAGTGCCTGCACATTATTGTAATGTGTTTTTACGCAGATATTACGTAGAATAATTAATATTTCATGAAACAAAGGGGCGGAATTTATTTTCTCCCTGTTAGTGTTTACCGTCCGTTATGTATGCGTTCCACTTTTCTACAATGTTCAACAGCCCTAAATAAATTCATGATTTAATTAAGTGATGAGTTAACACGGTTTAGTGGAAACGCGATATATGATGCCACTCGGATTTTGTATGTTGTGCCGATGTACCATAGAAAACATTTTGTTTGGGAACTTTTCGAGAGTAAATAATGGTGCAAGTACTTACTGTAGCTGCAACAATTTAATTAATTGAAAATGTACCCCCTGAGATCAAAGCAAATTATTTTTATTTTAAACATGTTGGGTTGACTATTTTTAAAAATAGAGAGTTACTAGAGTCGAACTTTAATAGAACTGTCCAAATTAGTAATGCGAAGAATATTTTCTATATGTGTAATAATAGCAAAGGCCGCTTTTTGTATGTGCGTAATACGCAAATAAAGCAAATTATCCAAGTGTAATAAAAATAATGGGGTTGACTTTTGTATTTATTTCGGGTATTTACATACCAAAGCGTAAAGAAATTTTCAGAGTGGTTTTGTATCTATACGTAATGCAATTAACCACTTTAAATGTTATTCAAGCGAGGGCATCAATTTTTGTTAATTAAAGAAGTGCTGGTGATTTGTTGTAGAGATATAGAGAAAATTAAAACTACTGCTAATTACAACTTAATGATGTAATGAAACGAGCCCCCTTTTTAATGATCTCAATTAAATATGAATTCAAATTTTATAAGCACCTTTGTGGCTGTGTTTTCCCTTTAATTCAAATGCACCAATTTTTTTTAACAATAGCAATGAAAAACACGTAAATTTGTTTACGGCCGAAATCCAATTTCGCATCCTGTAATCGTAAAAATCGAAAACATCCTCTCCTCATTACGCGTACGCGCTTGGAATGTTTAAAATATTCATCGTCGACGTGTAGTTAATACGTATTTGAATTGAGTTCAATTGGATTGGTTGTCTGTTGTTTTAATTTTTTATAAATCCTATAAGGGGATTTAAAAGTACGAGTTTAGATTGGTTTGGGTTATAAATGTATACGGGGTTAATTCAATTTTCAGCTTTGCTTTGAACTCGGCTATGTGCGCGGAACTAACATGTTTGTACGCCCTGAAATTGCTTCACAAGCCAAGGCACGGGACTAATGGGTTTCAATTGCCTTTTTATTAATGTTTTAAGCGCGTCCTGAAAGCTTTTTTACCGCACTTAAAGGAGACCTTTCCTTAACGATATTATTCACCAATGTCTTGACCTTATTAATAATTAAATATTACTTTATTGGTGCATACTGTATACCACCCCCTATTGATAGCTCTTCCTCTTTTCAAGCAGTTTTCAATAAGATGTGTGTATACAGTGTTTATTAATCGATTAATTGCGAAATTAATAAAGATATCAAAATAATATTTTTTTGAGTACAAGTGGCACTATACAAATTGGCTTGCTTGGATCAACTCTGAGCACCGCCTACTGTTTTTACCACCAGCATAATTATGACATTTATTTATTACATATCCGAAAGCGGCACTAGGAATAGTGTATGGCAATCAACGGTTTAACAGAAATATTTTTTAATTAAATAAATTATGTTCTTCTAGTTAAAATATTTATTTATATACACTACCATATATTATTTCAAATGACGATTTCTAATATGCAGGGTCTTGCAATACAAAAAGAATGTTATAAGCCGCTGTGCAAAGCTAATATACCATTTTGTAGCGTACTTCAAGCAATAATAAAATATATGATGTGTTTACCAATAACGAAATTACAGCCTGTTTTGCTATTGCCAAACACGCTGTATGTGGGTACTGTATGTAAGAAAACAATTCGTAGTATATTGCTTTTAATTTCTGATACTTGCCCACTAAACTTTGCTTGCGTCGTGGTTTTTTGCAAAATTGTAAACATGGTGATTACTTCATCTTGGTAACAGGTGGTAGGTGGTAGCAAACTTTGCATTGTTTAAATAAATAAAAATCAAAGTGGTTGTGTTTAATGTAGGTACTAAGAAACTACAATGATACTACGAGTATTTTTACTAATAATGCAGTTTTTCAATAGATACATTTACAACATTTTCTTCTTATAATTTGAATAAAACAAACGCAGAGAAATCCAAGTTAGGCATCACAATAAAATAACAACAAAATATACAGGGTGAGTCAATAAGGCGTAATTCTTCCATAACTTCTGACACATTAAAGCTACGGCTCCGATTCAAGTTTTAGGTGATTTAAATGATGGAAGTGCATATTTTAAAATTAGTTTCGATTATACAGGGTGTTCCATTTTAAAGGTACATGACACATCAATTTTTTTAAATAGAAATACCCATTTTTTTCTTCTGTATTTTGAAGCATCTTTAGTGGCCTATACAGTGGTGTAATATTTTTGGAATTCGTTGGTGGAACAATTAAATAAAAAAATATTTTTTGAAAAAATCAGCGTTGGCAGACCAAATTTTGAAAGCTCAGTATGAGTCGATCTTTCGAGATTTAAAAATGGGTTTTTGCATAGGGGCAGAATAGGTGATGTTTTAACTCTTGCCTTTTGCAGAATTCGATTATCTCATACAGGCCGCAGTTTAGAAAGCCACAAACTCAAGACACTTTAAAAGAGCCTAAACTCATTTTTTTTCAACTGGAACGGCCAATAAAAAAGTTCATAGGGGTGTGTATTTTATTTTTCTCTACAACTTTTGTAAAACATGTCATACGCCTAAAATCACCCGTTTTTGAGGTGCGGACATTTTTTTTTTAATTTTGGTGCTACGCACTACAATAATCAACTTACCTACATGGAAACAATCGCAGTGGGTCGGAAACGAATTCATGCCAAACGTCAAAGCGTGTCAAAGTAATTAATGTCAATGTTTGGTTGCCACAAAGTTAATTAGTAGTAGGAAGAATGAACTTTCCTAAGGAGGAATTAGTAGACATGATCTACGCCCTGTGTGAAAGTGATAGAAACTGCCTTTTGGCTGCAAGAATATACGCCCAAAAATATCCAAACAGAAACCACCCGCAAGAGACATCGTTTCAAAGATTGAAGGATAGATTTGAAGAAACTGGTAGCATTTCATACAAGAAACAGAATCGTCGAAAGAGGGCCACGCATGAAGAAAATGAGTTTACTGTTTTACTGGAATTGGTTGAGGATCCGCATAAAAGCACTCGACAAATTAGTAGGGAAGTAGATGTCACTCAGACGTCTCTGAGCAGAATTATTCGGCGACACAAATTTCACGCTTACCATGTGCAACTTCTGCAGGAATTAAACGAAACTGATTTTCAAAGAAGATTAGACTTTTGCCTGTTGGCAAATGAGCGAATACAGTAGACTCCTTTGTTTTTCGAATATGTGCTGTTCCCTGATGAAGCCACGTTTCACCGCAGTGGCAATATGAATCGACATAATTTTCATTATTACGCAACCGAAAATCCTCATTTTACCGGGTGATTTTAGGCGTATGACATGTTTTACAAAAGTGGTAGAGAAAAATAAAATACACACCCCTATGAACTTTTTTTATTGGTCGTTCCATTTGAAAAAAATTAGTTTTGGCTCTTTTAAGGTGTCTTGAGTTTGTGGCTTTCTGAACTACGCCCTGTATAAGATAATCGAATTCTGCAAAAGGCAAGAGTTAAAACATGGCCTATTCTGCCCCTATGCAAAAGCCCATTTTTAAATCTCGAAAGATCGACTTATACTGAGCTTTCAAAATTTGGTCTGCCAACGCTGATTTTTTCGAAAAATATTTTTTATTTGTATAGGCCACTAAAGATGCTTCAAAATACAGAAGAAAAAAATGGGTATTTCTATTTAAAAAAATTGATGTGTCATGTACCTCTAAAATGGAACACCCTGTATAATCGAAACTAATTTTAAAATATGCACTTCCATCATCTAAATCACCTAAACCGTGAATCGCAGCCGTAGCTTTAACATGTCAGAAGTTATGGAAGAATTACGTCCTATTGACTCACCCTGTATAAATAAAACAGGAAAAAACACTAATTAATGACATAATAATT
>JABXWE010027369.1:0-10903 GCA_014611495.1 Limonius californicus | reverse complement strand
CATACCAAAATAATAAAAAAGATGCTCTTCCGACAATCTGCTCGAGGCAATTCTGCGATCTAATATTTGTAAACAAAATCATGAAATTGTATATGACAGTTGTATTAAAACTGAATCTAACTTCCAAGGCGATTTTTGAACCTAAAATCAATAAAAAAAATTAATTAACCTGGGTGTAAAAATGGTATGGTATACACTTAATAGTGTCTTTTGGTTTCGATAGTTCAATAAACACAGAAAGTGTTGTAACTCTGTAAAGCAAAGTTTTTTCTACTTCGAATAGTTGCAAGGGGATACTGGATCACCGTTTATATAACAGAAAATTGTTTAAAATTTCTTACTTCAATGACTAATTAGAATAGCATGACGAAATTGTTTTCCTACTTCGAGCACCTGCAATACAATCGATTGAATATTTGATTACCAAGTAACCTGTATATACAGAACTATCGTTTATACATATGTACATATTCATACTTTATGCCTAGCTACAATGGCATTCTTAACAGATAATTCTGCCTAGTTCTTAAAAATTACAATTCTCTTCTTAATATTTAATTAACAAACAGAATTAATATATTAATAATAATAATTTGATTAAACTGATCTTACAAGATATCTGTGCCATTGCTAATATTGAACCAAAAACTCACAATTTCAAACTTACTGTTGCTTTCTGGAAAAAGCTCCGTTGAAAATTATAATCTCGTTTAAAACCGAGTAGAAATTTATTTTCCCCGTTTAATGAGAAAATATATAATGGTCCGACCCTGTGTCTACACAATCCAGAGGTGAAATGGCCGAGGGATGGGAACAAAAGGCGACACACGTTCACTGTTTGCACAAGTCATTCAGTCATTACGATAATTGGCTCGTCACCTTCTGTAACAGTTTAGCTATTTTAGTAGATTCCCTTGACGCAATCCCTTTTAATGGTTTGTTTTTTTGAATGAACTAGAAAGTTCTTTGAATTTTCGAGGTCCCGTCTTTAATGATAAATAACGTTGACATTGAAAGGATGTCGTTTTTCTAAAGGAGAATGATGAAAAACGTTATGTGCCCCAGTTTTCGTTTATTTTTACTGATATATTAGTACGCTACATACTGGATAACGATGAAAAGAACCTATTTAAATTATGTCACAAATGAAGAAAAAGTTGTTACTTCTATGTAGTCTTACATGATTTTTGTATTGTAATCGTATGTCTATACTTACCTGGATGAACTTAACCTAAATGTCAAAGCACGCGTCCCTAGCGTTTGCGTTAAGGTTAGGTTGTAAAACGGCACTTGATGATTTTGCTTCGTTGTTACGGTGAAAATTTAGATTTTCATAATTTTAACTGCAGGCTGCTTTTTGATTGTGTATAGGAAAGGGTATTTCCACCTTAACTGACAGTGAAAAAGTTCATCTTAAGTTAGTTTTGCTTGAATATTGTTTTAAATAACATATGTTGCAACTTAGTTTAAATATCAAAGCACCTGTTTGCAACATAGTAATAATTTTCTACTTTTAATTATTTATTTTTAGTACTTTGAGTGAGACATTCGTTTTGATTGGGCGAGAACTAGGACGCTGTTTTCCAAGCATCTCTATGTACTGCAGCCATTACAGTCATTATTGAGATATTTTTATTGTATACCTATCTGAGATAGTTCCAACACCAGTAGTGATTTTTAACGTATCACACATCGCAGTGGCACGGGACCTACGGCTTTACTTCATATTCTACATAAGACGCACTTTAAGACATCCCTGCCAGAAAAATCACACCCACCTCAGTCGGGTTTGAATTCACGTCCCTTGAATCCGGCGATAAGGGACATACTAAACACCAACGAAAAGAAATTACTTACACCCTATTACGAGAGATCAAAACCGGTTCTCCTTTTACTAGTCTTGACAGATAATATTTTGAAAATATATGCCTTGATTTGGTTATACTAATTTAATCTAAACGTCAAATCACGCCTCGCTGCTATTTAGATTGAGGTTAGGTGCGCTGTTAAAAAACGATTATTGATTCTTCGTCTTAATAATTAAAATTATTGTGTTTCAGAATTATATTTTATGGAAGTGTTTTTTCACTTTGGTTTATTTTTACTGGTAAATTGATACACGATATACAAAAAAACGGATAACAAAAACTGCGTAAATTAAATAACACGTATCAAAAAAAGTGATGGTACCTTTAGTTAAGCTTAGACCAATTAAAATTTGAAAGCGTAGATGAAATTATTACTTACTTTGACTAAATTAGTTTAAATGGTAAAGGCTGCCTTACTGGTGAGGTTACGTTGTCTGGCAAAAATCAGTTAGTATTTTTTCTTCGTTTTATTAGTAGTCTCTGAAATTTTAATTTGTGAGAGTGGTTTTGCGATTTAGTTTATTTTTACTAATAATTTGATATGCGACAAACTAAAAGACAGTTGAAACAAATTTTGAGTTAACTAATAAAGTTCACCCCTTAACGAATGTCATTGACATATGTTGTAATTTATATGAACTAATTTAGCTTAAACGTGAAGGTATGCGTTGATAGTATTTGTGGTAACATGTTAACAGTGAAAATTGATATTTCTGCCAAAAACTGCTATTTTTTATTGTTAACTGTATTACTGTAAAAGTTTCTTATGATTTGAAAGTACTAGGTTATGTTTGCCAAAATAAAGCTAAGATCATTAAAAACGGGTTTTTAATCATCTGTTACCAATTAAGAATGAATTTAATATTTTCTTTTTTCCCTTATTCCCTTTTATCTTCATCCTTTAAACCACTTTCTCTATAGGTTGGTGATATTGTTCTCCTTATCATCAATCTACTAGCAACACGTCACTTTACCGTGGTTCTGTCATTGTATTCAGTTGCATAATTGTGCACAATGGGAGACTTTCTGTTGTCAACGACGATCTTGTGGAAAAAAAGATTAAGAAAATTAGTCAGGATCGGCTTGTTACTGTTTCGGAAATGGCCAAAAATTTTTCTCAAATATCATGTACGGCATTTTATGTTTGTCACCACGGTGCCACTAATTATGTGCCAGTTAGGTGCCAAAGATGTTGACGGATGTTCACAACATGGTATCTGCACCGACGTTCCTGCAACACTAAAACACTGATAGCGAGGAGTACCTGAATCACATTGTAACAAGCGACGAGACCTGATTTTAGTACACCAATGTTGAATCTAAGCAGCAATATCAATGCAGTGGAAGCATGCGAGTTCGCCCAAAGCCAAAAAGTTCAGGCAAATCTTCGAACCTGGAAGTTGATGGCTAGTGTTATTTGGAACAGGAAAGACGTATCATTGATTGATTTCCTGTAACATGGTACAGCAATTAATGGAGGCTCGTATTTTGCAATTCTTTGAGCAGTTCAATTGGTAAATTTTAATCCTACACAGTCCCGACTTAGCGCCGAGGGATTCTCCACTCTTACTCCATCTTAAAAATCTTAAGAATCCGCGTCCATTTTTTCGACGACAAAGTCAAAACAACGGTATACAATTGGTTTTCGTCACAGGCGGCAGCCTTCTGACAAAGAAATACGGAAACTTATATTGCGGTATGATAATGTAGATAAATAGTTTAGGAGCGTATATAAAATTTAAGCATAATACATTTTTTTAACTTTATATTTTATTTTTTCTGTCGATCGTCCCTTAATTTCCAAATAAGCCTTGTGTGATTCATTCTTCTCCTTCGAGTGCTTCATCTCTTACGAGACGTAGCAATCTTCTAAGTAATACGTCTTTTGTTTATTATCCTAATGCTAATTATAGTTTTATTTATTTATCAAACTCCCTTTATATCATCGGTTTTCAAACTTTTTTTCGCGTACCATTCTGTGTAATGCGGATCAAATGCGTACCTATCATCGAACCAAAACAAAAGCTGTGCTGTATGTACACATCCACCAAACTTGTAGCGTAATAAGAAATACTGATAAACATGCAACAGATTGTTATAGTAATAAAACAGCTTTTATTTTAATGCGTTAGGTTTTATTAAAGAATAAAAGAGATGCAAATATTTCCTAACATCTTAAACATCAATGGGAATGATGGGTCTGCATAGTGGCAATAAGAGAAAACATGTTAGGTTCAATTGTAGTTAGTTTCTTACGCAAATTATTTGGGTCAACATCAAGCCTATTTCTAAATTTAATTCTAACATCCAGCATTGCAGAAAATCCTGTTTCACAAAGGTTACAGAAGGTTCGTGAATCATGCATTCAGCATAATATTAACGAATTATCTTTAATCCGAAACGGGTTAAGTGGTGGATCATCTTGGAGAATGATTATTTGCATGTTGAGATATTTATTTAAAGATCTTATTATAAAAATAAATATTTTTCACACAAAAAGTTGCTATTCGGACATATTGAAAAATCAAATTTTAAAAGAATTTCACAATACCCCGCTAGGAGGCCATCAAGGTATTCAAAAAACAATGAAGAAAATAAAAAAAATGCATAAGTGGAAAGGTATGAAGCGTGATATCACTGATTATGTTAGCAAATGTCAAAACTGTCAGGTAAATAAAACTAACGTTAGGAAAACAAACATGCCCTTAGAAATAACAACGACATATACTGAACCTTTTCAACGTTGTTTCCTAGGTACAGTTGGTCCTTTAAATATTTCTAGAAACAATAATCGGTACATACTAACTTTTATAGATGATTTATCTAAGTTTACACAGGCCACACCTCTACCAACCTCAAAAAGTTGAAAATGGAACTAAAAACAACAATGCTTCTTTGGACAAAGTTGGATACTCATTTTTAACTCTCAACCGAAATTCGGACAACTCTAATATGGTAAACTCCATTTTGCGCAAGATAGCTCTATACAAGACTATTTTACGTCGTTTGTCAGTGAACCGGGAATTCTCTCCAATATAACAGGGTTGCGTATCCAAAGGAATTCAGAATAGTCCTCTTTATTCAAACGTGTTAATCAGCATTTGGCAGTGTTGTTTTATGTTATTAATTAGATCGTCCTTCCAATTTATTCCACGTCCAGTCACATAATTTTCCAAATTACAAAATGACCGTAGGATTTTATTTGAAACACTGACATTTATCAGTTGACATTTCCTGTTATAAGCCCTGATTTTGTCATCTACCAAAAATCGATTTGTGGTTTTACCTTGCAAACTTAAGTTCAGATCATTGAATCGATTAAACATATCTGCTAAGTAAGCTAGTGTTGTTAGCCGCAACTCGTCTGTTAATTGATTTCGCAATTCAAAATTATTTTCCATTCGAAACAATTGCACCTCGGAATGCAACTCGAACAACCTGCTTAGCATTGTTCCCTTTGAAAACCATCTCACCTCTGTATGTAGCAGCAACTGAATATGAGTACTGCCCATTTCAGAAGACAATTTTGAAAATAAACGGGAGTTTAAAGCTCGAGGTTTTATAAAATTGACTACCCTGACGGCCTCCTGAAGAACATTTTTAAATTGATCCGGCATTTGCTTTGCTGCTAATGCCTCCCTGTGGATGTTGCAATGAGTAAAAGTACAATTTTTTGCAAGTGATTTCACTTTGCTGGTAACACCTCCATATTTTCCTGTCAGAACAGAAACCAACGCACTTCTTCCAGTCTAGTCCAGTTTCCGCAAAAAAGTCACTGAGTTTTTGACTATTTCTTCGGCCTTAGTTCATGTTGAGAATGCCTTACAAAATAAATAATCCTTTTCCACTTTAGTTTGAAATATGTACCGCACGTAAACCATAAGTTGAGCATAATTTGTTATATCTGTGCTCTCGTCGAGTTGTGTGGCTACAAAATCGCTATACTCGAACTAATAATTGTTCTTTAATGTTCGATGCCATCATTTCAATCGTGCGACAGACTGTATCATTTGACAATGGTACAATATTTAGTTTTTTAGCAGAAGTTTCACCTAAAATACCTGTAACTACATCTTTTACAGCAGGTAACACCAGTTCTACACTGATAGTATGAGCTGTTCAACACCTTGCAATTCTTTAAACTCACTAAGGATTGCTTTTTGAGAACTACCGACAAAGGATGGCATAATTTTCTTTGTGTCTTTCATCTCAGTCAACTTACGGACGAAATAAGCTTTCTACTTTTATTTTCTAATGAAGAATGTTATGTATTATAGTGGCGCTTCAATAATGACGGTTTCACGCTTTGATTTAAAAGAATTTAAAAACAGATCATCATTGCGTCTAGGCTTATCTTTTACGTTTCTGAACGTGAATCATAAATTAATGTATTCCGGATCATATTTTCCATATTTTGGAACGATTTTTTTCATATTCACCCGCAACACATTGTGGTTCTGACGTAGAACTTGATGGAACAGGATGTTCCAACGTTTTTATGTCTCTTTTAAGCCACTTATCCATATTTTTCACTTGTAAATTCGCGATAACACAGTAAACATGTTCGCTTTACTACACGACAATCACGACACTTTACAAACACACATTACTCATCACGATTTAGAACGAGCAAGGGATTCCCCGTTGAATGCACACCAACAACAGTTTGCCATTCACAAATGTCTAAAATGTGAGAAAAGATAGATTTTCAATAAAATTCAACCAATGTTTATTTTATTTAAAGGCAACTACATAACGTCGATTGTCTGCTCGCGTACCACTTCTGGAAACCTCACGTACAACAGTTGGAGAACCGTTGCTTTATATGATTAATTTATGGTACGGTTTCTCGCATAATATTTTGTATTGATATCTATTTCTACTTTTCGGTAGTCGGAACGAACTTTTTTTTAAGTATCGCGATAACGATACAGATACTTTACCAGAAAAAGTATCGCGGTACCGATACTCCATACTGTTTTCAGAAAATATCGCGATACCGATAGACGATACTTGAAGAAGTATCGTTATATCTTTAGCGATACTTTACCGTTCGGCAATAAAACATTAAATGTTACGCTTTGGGGTAGACCGAAGTCCAAAGTTAAACCAATTTTTTATAACGGCGTGCTTAAAAGACATTTGTTAAAGATTAAAATATTCCAAGAAGGTTGGCAATAAGATAAAGTAATGAGTATTGTTATAGTTAACCCTCTCAATGTGGAAAGCATAAATAGCTTAAGATACAGCCTCAGCGTTTTATGTTTTACCCAATATTTACATTTCTATCTAGTATCTAAAAGCGTTTACAGGATGAGTAATTGAAATTACCTATTTATTTTGATTTTCTAGTGTTTCAGCAAAATTGTATCGCCGAAGAATCGCAAATTCGCGATACTCTATAATTTAAAAAAGTTCCGCGATACCGATACTCGATACTTTTTTGAAATGTATCGTGATACAATATTCGATACTCAAAAACTATCGCGATACCCGTGCTGCGATACTTTCGACCACTGCAGTGTTTTTATATTCTTCGCGCTTTATTCTGCTATTTATTTCCGTTTTGTGTGATATTAAGTTTACCGCGTATAACACTTTTGCTTATTGTTTATTTTTCCTCCTTTTGCGTATTATATATTTCATGTTTCTAAAAATGTATACAGAGACACTAAAACTTTAAAATCAATAATTAAATGATGCACCTTTTTATTCTCTGGAAGATAATAAAACCAGTACACTCTGTACAAAAATCAAGGAAAGGACATAAAGGCCATTTAAAACTCTTACGCATAGGTGCGACCCTTCATCAAACGTTAATATACATAAGTTAACCCGATCCTACCCCCCAAAGACAACACCCTTGTTGACAGTGATAATTAAGCGATAATTGCCACGCGAATTCAACGCCATTAGCCCATCGTTTATTAGGGATTTTTAAGTACCTTTCTGCTCTTAGACAAGTCCTTGTAGTCAACCGAAACATTTTTAGAAATGTCAGTCAATCAATTCAGAATCCCCGTTAAAATGTCCACTATTAGCATTACTTAACAAATATTAATGAATGTTTTGTGGAGATGCAGATTCAATTTTAAATGAGTTTTGTTATTAATTTCATTTAGGGCTGTTTGTTCGGAGCCCCGCTTGGGCCCCCTTGCTATCAGCAGCACGCGGACCCCTACAAGACTGCACCCCCTGCTGGTAAGTAATTGTCATGTTTTCAGACCACATTCTATCCCACTGATCTAGATTTTCTTTTCATATGCAGAAAGTATTCAACAGAAAAAATATCGTAATATAAAAAACCTAACCCCCTAAATGGATTTCTTATTAGAAATCCGATTTTATAATCAAAAAGCAAAACATCATAAATATCTCCTACGCAAAATATACCCACGGGGAGTTCATTAACCCTTCTATTTTTCGCTCATACAATCGTGTAACTTTTAATTGAAGCATAGTCCATTAAACAGCGAAAAGTAAAGTACGAAAAACTAAATATGGCGATGTTTCAGGACCATTCCCAGCTGACTGGAGAGAGCCCTGGCATCAAGAAGGTAAGTAATACCAACTATTGTATAATTAATTAGCCCAAATGCGAGCATTTAACCCCCTGCACCGCGTAAAATACGCCAACTACATTATACGCAACACAAAACACCAGAATTACTTTCAGGGTTCTCTCTTACACGCCTGGACACCGTGTTTGGTAAAAAGAGAAGCCAAGCTTCACGTTCACATAACGCGAAAGCTTTCACCTGTTGTTCCCTCATCAATGATGTACGGTCTTAAATGATGGACCTTATTCCATGGAGACTTTAACAATGCGCTTCTAAAATCTACCCTTGTAGAGATTTTTCTGTATTATCTACTGTTTATTTATGTGAAGCCTACGAAAAATCTGAAATAGAGGGGAAACAGTTCCAAATACGGATTTTCAGAAATAACGAAAAACTGAAGTTAAATAAATAATTTAAGTTTTTCATTAAAAAACTAAGCAAAAAGTAAGCAGGGAATATCGCTTTTCAAGTACTTTTTGTAAGACCCGTTTACCTAATGGTATACAGTGTGTTCCAAATACGAAATTTGCCAGTGGGATTTCAGTTAATTGTGAAGATGCACATTTATGGGGACAATACTTTTGTTTTGTGAAACGATACATAGTTTATATGAGACGGGGAAAACTAAAATATGAATTATGTAAACGTATATTATTTTCATTTAATCTGTATATAATTTTATTTCGCACGAATTTTTATTCATAACTACACACGGTAAGCTTTCTGGAAAGAGTACGGACCCTAGCGACAACATAATGCTAATTTTACAGAAAAGTCAACTAGTACTGTGATTAAATGCGTGCAACAATAAATATTGGCATTTAAACTATTACCATAATAGTATAAAAGCCAATATTTATTATTGCTTCAAAACAAAAAATTCGTAATTTTTAATACTATTCTACTTAAATTATTAATTAGATAAACAAACACTAGTTTATTTTAATTGAACTTAAATACATTACAGAACTATTATTTACATCTAACGGCACATTTCGTGCTATCCAACAGATCTAACATGTCTCCCATAGGATGTTGTAGTAAGTGGATGCGGCATGCGCACGCTATTGTAAAGCTACCTTACAAGGGCGGCCTTTTAAGTTTTTATAAAAACTGGTACAGAGAAAAATTCTTTTGCAACAATTTGTTTTATTGCTTTTCAAAATATTCGCCTTAAGATTTATACACTTTTGCATGCGTTCAAACCAATTCTCGAAACATTTTTTCCACTCTGAAGTTGATATCTCAAAAACATGGTTTTTGAAGGCTTCAACGGCTTCTTGAGGTGATGAAAATCTCTGTCCACATATTTTCGTTTGATATTCGGGAACGCAAAAAAGTAGTTAGGCGATAAATCAGGTGAATACGGGCAATGAGACATTTATTCGATGTTTTTATTCTTCAAATAATCAACTGTTTGACGTGCTGTGTGAGAGCGGGCATTATCATGATGAAGAATGATGCGACGTTTTCGGGTGTTTTTCCTGATTTCGTCGATGACTTCTGGCAAACAAATTGTTATATCCCATACAGTATTAACTGTTCTTTGATTCTCTAAAGCAGGGGTGGCCAACAAGTCGATCGCGATCGACCGGTCGATCGCGAAGCCAATTTGGGTCGATCGAGAGACCAATCTGGCAAGAGCTGTCGGGTTACGAGTGAAACAAATGAAGTCAAGATTTTCAAGTTTTTACGTTATTTGTGTTTTCTGTTCGATTTTTTTTTCAATTCTAGATAGGTGAAGTCGTATCATTCTTGCAAATAATATCTTTAATCTTAACTTGATGTGTTTGTTGTAAGGAGTGGTGGTAGATCAGTTGGTAGAGCGCTCGCTTTCTGAGTAAAACATCGATTCTGGCTTGGGTTCGAAACCTAAGCATTGCTATGCAGATTTATAAAAATCTTTTTTACAACCGACCACACACAATTTCCCAATCCGGCTTTTAGCCGTGGTTTCTTAATGCTAAAAACCTTCTCTGGAATTTCTGTCGTTCCGATTCGACGTTGAACTGTGGGTCTCCGGTATTTCTACTTCAGCGCTGAGGAGAAACACGTGGCAGAGAAGAGGCCGATGCCCAGCGGTGGGACAAATAGGCTGCCATGATGAATGTGTTTCACTTGTAACCGAACGCAACGCGTGAACGTAACCTGCAAACGCAACAGTATGCATGCAGTTATGACTCATAGAAAAACACAGCCATTTTACCTTGAATATTTGGTAGTGTCATACGGTAGCTTCTTTTCTTTAGTATTAACAATATTATTATTATTATTATTATTAATCAATATTATCTATCCACGGTGACAACGTTGAGTTTCAATTTTTCTTCTGTTTAAAATGTAAGTACCTTTTCTTTATGTTTTAAATTAAATTGTGGCTTTTCTTACCTATCTACTTACTTGATTAGTGAGCGTTCCGGGCAACAGACGTCTAATCTGAAGTTGTTAATGGAGGTAACAAAATAAATTCTAAAT